>OX596253.1:4546729-4840610 GCA_951394255.1 Polyploca ridens
ATTCTGGAACAAGTTACAGTAAAAGCAATAATGTCACAAAGGGAAAATCCTATCACCTATCAAACAATAATAATATTATTTGTGAATTTTGTAATGAAGAACATAAATTATCTTTTTGTGAGAAGTTTGCAAAGGAAGATATTGATTCAAAGCTTAAATTTGTGGAACAGAACGGCGTCTGTTTTAACTGTTTAGGTAGTAATCATAATGCTAGATCGTGTTACAGTCAAAATGGATGTCGCGTTTGCAAGCGTAGACATCACACTTTATTGCACTCTAAGGGTGGTAATCTTGGCAGTTCGGGTGTTGCGAACCGAAACGGTTCAGGTGCTGGTAGTTTCGGTGGTTCCGGTTCGGTTAATAATTCAGCGCAGTCTTCTAACGCGATGATTAATGGTTCATCTAAGGATAATGTATCGGAGACAGTTGCATTGGCGGAAAGTTCAGGGGATACCGACCCAGTACATACTTATTTCTCTTCTGGTCAATCACCGAATCACGGGCAAATACTATTGGCTACAGCTCTAGTCAGAGTTGAAGCTTCAAACGGAGAAGGTCATTTAATTAGAGCGCTGCTTGACCAGGGCTCTCAGGCGTCGTTTATGACAGAGGCGGCGTCTCAGTTTTTAGGGTTGAAAAAAATCCCTGTTCGCGGAATTATTTCAGGTTTAGAAGGCAATAAAAATATTATTTGTAAATATATGGTTGTATTAAACCTTCGGTCTAGAATTGATACGGAGCTAGAGGTCAAGGTCCGAGCGTACGTTCTTAAAAAAATCACTAGTTTTCTACCAAGTAAGAAAGTAGTTGAATTAAATGAATTACCCATACAGGAAATGGTTTTAGCTGACCCTCAATATCACACTCCTAACAAAATCGACGTTTTGTTAGGTGCTGAAATATACGGTCAGGTAATTCAAGAGGGTGTCAAAAAAGGACCTTGTGGTTATCCAATTGCCCAAAAAACATCTTTGGGATGGATATTGTCCGGAGCAATTAATAGGTATCCTTCTTCGACGGCAAATAATATGGTAGTAATGCATACATGTATAGAAGATAACGAAATGTTGAAACGATTCTGGGAATTAGAATGTGAACCCATACTTAAAATACATAAGATGACTGAAGAGGAAAAGAAATGTGAAGAATATTTTGAAGAAACGGTAAAAAGAGATCATAAAGGGCGTTATATAGTAAAACTTCCATTTAGAAATCGTGAACAGAAGCATAAAACAGAGAATTCTAGAGCAATAGCGCAAAAACGTTTAAATTCACTACAAATAAGACTACATAGAAATGAAAGGTTAAGGAAAAGTTATAAAGAAGTTATTGCTGAGTATTTAAGTTTAGGGCATATGGAAAAGGTTCCTAAGGAGAATATAATAAGTGAAGGAGTATACTTACCTCATCACGCGGTCACTCGAGAGGACAAGGATACCACAAAGGTTAGGGTGGTGTTCGATGCATCCTGTAAAGGCAGGAACGGAGTTTCGCTGAATGATACATTAATGGTTGGTCCAAGATTACAACCTGAACTAAGACACTTGTTAATACGTTGGAGAACTTACCCAATATGCTTGTCAGCGGATATCATAAAGATGTACAGACAAGTGAAGGTAGATCCTCAAGATGCAGATTATCAACGTATTCTCTGGTCGGAAGATCCTGAAAGTGAAACTCAAGACTACAGAATGTTACGGGTAACCTTTGGAACAGCATGTGCTCCTTACTTAGCTGTCAAGGTTTTGCAACAAGTGGCAAAAGATGAAGGTGTGAACTATCCAGTTGTAGCTGAAATGATAAACAAAGATTATTACATGGATGATCTTCTAACGGGTTGTCAAGAAGTAAAGGAAGGATTAGAAATTTTCAAACAAATGAACGAGTTATTAGAAAAGGGTGGATTCAAACTACAAAAATGGACAACAAATAGTATAGAGTTGATGGAAAGTATAAAAAAGGAAAGAGAAGGAATAGAGGACCTGGAAGAAGGGATAACGCTAAAATTGGATGAAGTTATAAAGTTACTCGGACTTACCTGGAATCGGACATCTGATGAATTTCGATATTCGGTGGTGTTGCCTGAAATGAAGTTACCTGTAACAAAACGGAACATATTATCGGATATATCAAAATTGTTCGATCCGTTAGGTTGGGTTGCTCCAAGCCTAGTAGTCGCAAAGGTATATATCCAAAGACTTTGGATATTAGGAATGGATTGGGATGAAGAAGTTCCTGAAAAGGTGAGAGATGAGTGGATTACTTACCGAACAGGTCTAGCAGAATTGACTAAAATGCGTATTCCTCGTTGGCTGGGAAGTCGTAACGATGACGTGATCGTGGAATTACATGGCTTTGCAGACGCTTCTAAAACAGCATACGCAGCGGTGGTATATATTCGAACTATAGATAAAGGCGGGAAGGTCAATGTTTTGTTAGTAACTGCCAAAACAAAGGTAGCACCAATTAAACAAATATCTATACCCAAATTGGAGCTTTGTGGTGCTGTACTTCTGTCGAAGTTATTGTTTGAAGTTTCAGAATTATTGGGTATTCCAAAGGCTAAGATCTACGCTTGGACAGATTCGACAGTTGTTTTAGCGTGGATAAGCAGCCATCCAAATCGTTGGCAAACGTTTGTTGCCAATAGAGTAGCCGAAATATTAACAACATTAGAATGTCATCAGTGGTATCATGTTAGATCCCAGGAAAATCCTGCTGATTGTGCTTCTCGCGGTTGCAGTGCTTTGGATTTAGTTAACAAGGAGTTATGGATTCGTGGTCCGACATTTTTACACAACACAGAAATGGAATTAAACAAGCCTAAAATTATAGATACAGATTTAGAAGTAATAACAACTCATTTCATAAATAAAGAAGACACGTTGTGGACTAAATTTTCATCTCTTACAAGGTTAGTTAGAGTAGTTGCTTACTGTAGAAGATTTTTGAATTTAAGAAAATCAGATTCCCAAGTAGAGAGAAATAGATTTTTAACTGCAAAGGAAATATGTAAGTCATTAGAAACATGTATAAAAAAATGTCAAGAAGAAAATTTTGGGGAAGAATTATTAATTTTGAAGGAAAAGGGTAATTCTAAACTAAAAGGATCATTTAAATCATTAACTCCCTATTTAGATGCCAATAACATATTAAGGGTTGGGGGTAGATTGGAGGAGTCAAGGCTTAGTAGTGATAGAAAACATCCTATGTTATTACCAAAAAGGTCAATTCTAACCGACTTAATCATAAGCGATGCTCATTTTAAAACATTACACGGGGGACCTCAGCTCATGCTTACATTTTTGGCATCAAAATTTTGGATATTTGGAGTAAAACAATTAGTAAAGGCTTGTGTCAGAAAATGTGTTCGGTGTAGCAGGTATAGAGCGGAAACCTGTAATCAATTAATGGGTCAACTCCCAGCCTCTAGGGTTACACCTGGTAGACCATTTAAAAGAAGTGGTGTGGATTATGCTGGACCCATTAATGTGAGGACAACTAAAGGTCGTGGTTACCAAGCCTACAAAGGTTATATTTGCCTCTTTGTATGCATGGCGACACGCGCGGTACACATTGAGGTGGTCAGTGATTTGACAAGTCAAGGGTTTCTGGCTGCTTTCAAAAGGTTTGTGGCACGTCGTGGTCATTGTTTGGAAATCTGGAGTGACAATGGCACCAACTTCGTTGGAGCTTCCAAGGAGTTGAGAAATTCATTTAAATCGGAACGGTCGGGTATTTTAAAGGAAATTATGGAAGACTTAGGAAATAACGGCACTACATGGCACTTTATTCCGCCCCATGCGCCTAACTTTGGAGGTTTATGGGAAGCAGGGGTGAAGTCGGTAAAGCATCACCTCAGGAGAGTGATAGGAGAAACAACGCTTACCTATGAAGAACTAACAACGGTTCTTGTACAAGTCGAGGCTTGTCTAAATTCTCGACCCCTCTGTGTAATAGACAACGATGCAGCTTGTTTCGATGCACTGACTCCGGGTCATTTCCTCGTGGGTGAACCATTAGTCACGGCTCCTGATCATAATTATGAATCAGATAATGTTAGTACTTTACGAAGGTGGCACTTAACACAGCGTATGCTACAAGGGTTTTGGCGCCGCTGGTCACAAGACTATTTAAAAAAATTCTATCATAGATACAAGTGGTCCTACCAGACACCAGAACCTGTTATTGGGGATATCGTTGTAATAAAGGAAGATAACTTACCTCCATGTAGATGGCTTCTCGGTCGCGTAGAAATAAAGCACCCCGGTGTCGATAATTTAACTCGCGTGGTAACCTTGCGCACCAAAAATGGACAATTAAAACGTCCAACCTCCTCACTTTGCATTCTTCCTTTAAATGTTTGAATTTGTTTGTGTATTTTTTTTTATTATGTTACAATTAAGAAGTCATATCCATTACGGTGGGCGGTGGATCTAAGGACGAAGTCCTTGGTGGGCGGAATGTTTACGTAGTTTTTAAGTTCATTTATTTAACTCAACATTGTATCACTAGATGGCGTTAGTAAATTTCTAAATCGCGCCAACAATGTTTTCTTACGTTTATATAAGGGTCTGGGAGAAGTTTGGATAGTTAGTTAAAAAATCAACAGTACGGAAATAAATAGTTTTATTTTCTTGTTGCCTTGTACTTCCCTGTACAATAGAAAAAGCAAGTAAAATAAAAAGGTCTTAAAGAAACATCTTCAAGAAAAGTAAACGACCGTTACAAAACATTTTATTTACCTACTCATTATTTGTATTTAACATTTTAAATAAATTTTCCTTATTTCCTGATATTTAACAAAAGCAACACTATACTGTTAAAGAGCTGAGTTTTTAAATAAATTGCCACAGGTCAGTATCTGTCTGTGATAGAATGATGCTTGGTGTTATCCAACCATATTTTTTTTGCAGGCTTGCCGTCACTGCCAGAACATTAATGTACAATTTTCATACGCCAACGTGAAATTTTAAAATTTCTTACCATCGCATTAAGGCTGAAAATTGCTCATCATTACATCTGTTTGTTTTTTCTGTTAATATGAAAATTGCGAACTAATGGGCTTTTAAAATTTACTGTATTGTTGATTTTGTTTTGTTTGATCATTATACGTATATTTTGTATTTCAATTAAATATTGTTTAAACGTTAACCTTTATGAGTTCAAAAAGATAATAAATCAAACTATCGTATCTTCAAAGGCGGGATTAAATTGCGCAATAAAGAGGGTGGTGTGTTAAGTCTGGAATCTTCTGGAAAACTAGCCCCGGAGGCTTTAGATTGATGACCCCCATACCCCCAGGTGATCCAAGAATAAATTGCTCCAAGAACATTGTACTGAATCCTACGGTTTTTGTTTTATGACTGGTTGTTTGGTTTAATATTGCTATAGGGATAGCTAGGTCAACGCCATCCAAAACTCTGGGTCCAAATGGTTATGACCGTAAGTTTACGTTGGGACATTATTCTTACAGTACCGTAATTGAGCTTAAATAATACGTTATGGTGCGTCTATGCTACGCGAGCCGAGCACACGTCGAGCACGAATTCGCGTAGCGTAGACGGATTTGCGAGCCTCGAACGAGCATTCGTCTCGCGCTGGACTGAGCTCCGCCAATTGTCAGTTTTTTGACGAACACAGGGATGTACTCACACTCTTTGTACTTGTCATCGCGAGCGACGAACGAAGAGCGGCTCGGCTCGTGCTCGGTTCGCGTAGCGTGGACGCACCACAACGTATTATTTAATTGTGACCTTTTACATTTGTGGTGTGGTCAGATTTTGAGGTCTTCTTTAATATTGTAAGCTATTATTTACATTTCTGTAGCAAGCCGAATAAAATGTTAATAAATAATAAATTTTGATATTCGGTATTTTAAATTACTCTCTATATTTCGTATTCCCTACATAATATATCTAGTTGTTTAAACAAAGCAGTACGTATTAAAGTTCAAAGGTCAAACACTGTTATTTACTATGTTTTATTCTAAGCTAACTCCGCAACGAATACTTAGATTAAACGTCGTTTTTTTGTAGCGGAGTAAGGTTAAGTTGAATTTATTTACTTGCATAATGAAACAGAAGAAAATGTAAATATATTTTTAGGGATATTGCTTGTTCTTTTAATGTTGTAAGTAAAAGTTACATTACTGCTTTAAAGGTCAAGGATACGTTTTTTACCGACATAAAAAAGCAAAACAACTAAACTAATTTTAGATAAACAAAGAATATAAGAAAAGGATGTAAGAAATTTAGTCCTGTCAAATTAAATGCTTGTTCTCTATATAAATTTAGTCGCCATCGTTCGCAGTTACGTCTAAATACCCGCAAATGAAGACGGAAAAGACTAATTTGACAGCTTTAAATATGTCTATCCTTTTTCAATAATGTTCGTAAGAAAGTGATGTGATGTGACTAAAATTAGTTTAGTACGATTTACAACAGAATCGGCACCAATGACTTATATGTACTTCATTTTGATAATTCGAATGAGGTTGTTTTATGGTGCGTCCACGCTACGCAAACCGAGCACGAGCCGAGCACACGTGGAGCACGGATTCGCATGGCGAGGACGGACTTGCAAGCCTCGAACGAGCGTTCGGCTCGCGCTCGACTGCGCTCAGTGTTTTACGAACACATGGATTCGCATCACGCTCGTGTTGTAAGCTCGTTGTACGTCCACACTTGACATCGGGAGCAACGAACGAATAGAGGCTCGGCTCATGCTTGGTTCGCGTAGCGTGGACGCACCATTAGAAAGTTTTCACTTTTTGCCAGATTGAATAAAAATGTAGGACTCTGTTTTTTTAAATTCATTTATTCAAAATACAGTATGATAAAAACCACACAACTTAATCAGCTTTGTTACCAAAGAACTCACGCATCGAATAAACTGTGAATAATTATATACTTACGTAGTTCCAGTAACCCCTTCAAGATGTCACAACAGTGGTGTCGTAAAAATTCATCGCGCGTGTACACTCCTACATACTTATATGGGAAATACGGATAATAAGGGTTTATGATTATACGTTACATATCCTTAGGATCCGTGCATTGAAGTAAATATGGTAGCTCGTTAAAATTGTTAAAATACCGTGAAATATATCGCAGCGGCGGACACTCGCGCTCCTGGGACATGCACGAGCTCCTCCAACGGTGACTCAGTCTCTTTATATTTTTCTAATACCTTCCTAAGGGGATTTTGCATCTTGGATGTTGAAACGGTTGAACGGGTTTTGTCATAGAATGTAATATTAAAATTATATGCCCTTGGGGCGTTTCTGCACGAGAATGTTTCAGTTTATACCGGATTCGCGAAAATATTTTAGCTGGATTTCCTGGTCTGTAACTCTCTGTTACAACCATCTTACTAGCATTTTCTTACAAGCACACTAGTAATAGTATCAGTCAAGTCATGATACGTATAAAGATACACAGATCTATGCCAAGAGCGCAATCCTTGAGGCTTGAAGCTTAATCGTACCATGAGGTTGCACCTTGCAGCCGCACGATGTAAGTATATATTGGTATAATAAACAGATTATACAGCTTTTATTATAAAACAGAAAAAGGTGTAACTTAAACATTGGGTATTAAAGGATGTAGTCAAAGTCAAAGTAAAGTCAAAGCCATTTATTCAATTTAGGCCCTAGTATTTATGAAGGTAAAAACTAATGAAGTTACCACCAATTACGTACTCCTTTTATTTAAAGCAGGCAATAGTGCGCCTTATTTCGGATGACTTGAACATAAAACAGATACAAAATGGCTTGTGAAACATATCCAATATTTAGTATTACAGGGATAAACTCCCAAAGATTTGAGAATCGCTGACTTCATGTCATAAAAGTGGATATGGATGCTTATGGACTCGCTGCGATGCAAAAGCGCGAAGTTGAGAAAATTGAATCAGAATGAGTCTAAATAACTTTCAATATCTTTTTCCGCGTGGTGTAGTTTAACCGACACTAACTATAATAAATTACAAGTCTTACAGAACAAGGCAATAAAAACAGCTTATAATACTACATTTCGTACAAATCTTCGTAAACTTCACATGCGCATTAAATATCCTTTAATTAAAGATTACATACTTAAAATGTCCCGTAAATTTTATATGAAAAATGTTCCATCTCATTCTAATATTCTAGTCTCAGCGATAGGCAGAAGTAGATTAGCTACATTATCTTACAGAAGATCGTACAGTCGATATCGCTTGCCCCATCACTATTTCCTCAGTGAATCATACACCTAACATTGGCTCGCTTACCGGCTGACCAGTCGCTTATATGACCGCTGCGTACTCTGTCCTAACTTATTTGGCACTACCCACATTACATTTAATTATTTTTACAATTGTTCAATTTATGTATCATGTTATCTATGTTATTCACATAATGTTTGTAGATACAAATTATGTTATTTAATTGTGAATCTCACTAAGATTATCACATAAATGCAACTATGTTTAAGTGTAAACACAAGTGTTATTAAAAACTCGTCTCATGTATTTTCTGTTTATAAAGGTGATCTAACCTCATAAACTCTAATAACATTACTGTGTAAAATTTAGAATAAGATCATTTTGTATGCTATTTTATATAACCTTTATTAAATAAAGACATTTAAAAATCAAAAAAAATAAATAAAAACAATATCTTTTTGGATAGCGTGGATATCTGAATAGCTAGTATCTACCTGTATTAGCTACCTAATTCAGGCGAAAGAAGCGTAACAGTTTCTAAATATAATATGCTGCCTGAAACTTATATTGAACAATGTAAATATGGAGATATAGAGTCCACGTAGAAGTAATAAAGAAATAACAGACGGTCTGGCTTAAATGATTAAATAAAAGAAGAGTGTATCATGAATTTAAGAGTTTGGAATAACTTCTAACCTAAAACCCCAAATTAATAAACTAGAGAAAGTAATTATAACAAGCTCGTTTGAACATCCCAATCTAAGGGCAACACGTCAGAAAAGTACATTCAAAGGACGAAAGAAGGTTCTAAACAAAGTATAGACGTGCACAGAATTCACGTTAGCACGTTTTACAATTTGTTACAACGCTTAAATTGTAATAAAGCTTCGGAGTAACACATACATTTGGCAAGAATTGCCATATAAGTTACCCAAGTCTTCAATGGATATCCGATCTTATGTAATAATCTGTAAGTTTCAAATTGTAAATAAAATTAAAGAGTTAGGACGTTTTTTGATTGTATCATGTCGTGTGAGGTTTATAGAAAGAGGTGTACTGTGAATCCCGGATGGATACAGCTCGTATTCTATTTACCTTAACAGATGCCGTCATTATTCCTTAAGCATACCTTGCCGAAGCGTAGTCTGAGGAAGTAAATTGACAAATTCAGAGAAACTCTGAATTTTCAAGTATTTCTACGAGAGATTTTCGGTAGTTCTGTCACCTATGTAAATAGTTTTATAGATTCTACGCAAGAACGATAAGATGTTGTAGAAATGAAATGGGATGTGCATCTCTTATCCTGGAAGAAACGGAGGTCTATTACGCCGACCCCTAATATTCGGGATCAAGGCAGATGATCATGATATTCTGGGCTTCTTTACACTCAACATTATTGAAATCAGTACCTACAGCATCCAGAAAAAAATATTATTACCTCTAATAATTAAAAATTAATTTTCGATAAAATAAAATTACATTATCAAAGGGCGAAGGTTAAAAATGTATTCATGATTATTATTGATATCGTTCTGAGGCACCGTAATAACCATTAAATCAGTAAATTACAATTTTTGTCCCTGAATTAATTTAGCACTGGCAACATTTTAATTATGATTTCCCGTAACTTCACGTCTGCCAGCTGAAAATTCCAATTTATATAATTATAAAGTCATATTAGCGTGATTGGCTCCCTTTGTTTCCGTACGTTCAATTAACTGACTGTTTTATAACTATTGTAGAATAAACCATGGGGGATTCTTGTTTGTTAGTTATTTCTACACTCAATTAGCGACAAGGAATACTAAGAACTTCTAATTTATCGCTTGAAATGAAACAGCCTATAAGTAAAAAGAAGAGCGAAGATATATAAGACTTTTAGAAAGAAATGTAAAATTGAATCCATCGATCAAATTATGATAACTTTAATATATTATGTTCTAGCTAGATAAATAGGTAAGTCGACGATGTACACATAGATTTTGAATGTTCGGTAAGATTACAAGATAGAATTTTTGTTTATAAAATATAGAAATACATATAATTAATTAAGTGTCAAGCAGCAATTCAATTTATCTAACAATGTAATTGCATTTACAATGAAATATGTAGTAAATGAGCCAGTCTCAACAATTAATTACCAGTACTCAGTGCCATCGTACGGAATAAACGCTGCTTGAAATGGCGCCTGCGTTTAATAGTCTGAGACTGGATGCTGCTTTTAATTACTTATGTACTGTCACTATACATTGATTATATATATTAATATATAAACAGATTGTGGTATGGAAGTCTCGCCTTGCATTAACCTAAATTGCGACATTAGGAATGCGCACACAGTCGTTGATATTATTTTGGTAATGTCAGGTCCCTAAATAACTGTCAGGTGTTTTTACTCCAATGTATCATAAAAAATAATACATAACAATCCATCATTTATAAAATGTACGTTGTCAAATTAAGATGATTCATCTTACTGAAATTATATGACAACATCTTAGCAAATGATTCATAAAACTCAACAATATTTACTTTGATTACAAAACTCAAAGTACTTTCAATAAAATGATACATTTATTAACATCAAAAATATTTTCACACAGTGTCAATTTGTCACCAAAAACTGTGAGAACGGTAGCAGTGAGCCAAACAAACAGTGGGGTGCAATTTATCAGAATAACGAGCTTTTTCGAATCTCCTTTAGGTGACACCCGGTTCATTTATTTTTTTCTTATCCATTCCAACTCGATCACATGTAAGGTATTACTCTGGTGTCGCTCCTTTAAAACGTTATCGCCGCCTTGTCTCGGAAACGAAAAAGATCTATTTGTCAAGTTGAAGAGGGAGTATGGGTGGTTGCTATTGGAAGGATACTTAAATGAATTGCTCCAACAATGAAATGCTACTTAGAACTGATTTATTAAATGTTTTTTTTGAATAAGATGGTTTAGATACAATCTGTATGTTGGTATTTTTCACGAGGTGGCATATTTATATTGTCAAGACAGCGTTGCACATACCCGTGCTCACGGCACATATAGTACAGTCACTCTATGAATATTTTATCTCTATGGTTGTCGTAGACCTGTACCTGGGGATAGCTGATGTTTTGCTTATTGCCGATCAATTACAGAGCCCAGAAGACAACCGGCTCACGCGTACAATTGCCGTCATCATTATCATCATCAGCCTATAATGTCAAATCCTCCTTTCACAAATGAAGGTTAAAGGGAATGGGCAATACTCCACCACGCGTGCCCACTGCGGATCGGTGGAGGTAGGCTAGTGGTCAACCTACTGTTGGAATTTTTCAAGCCGCCTAGGAGGCATCCAACTAGCTTAACGACTATCACAATTAAGTGGTAACCGGGACCAACGGCTTTACGTGCCTTCCGAAGCACGGAAACGCTCGATTTGAAATACCACTAGGCGGTCACCCATCCAGGTACCGACCACGACAGGCGTAGCTTAACTTTGCCGATCGATTAAGAACGGTTAATCGTGCTACACCACGAGCGCTTCTACAATTGCCGTACGTACACGGATTTACGACGACAGACAGTAACGCAAGACGATAAAAATTAATGAGTTCTTATATAGTTGACATTATTATTTTAGCTTGAATGAACTTCCATAAAGCACACTAATGATCAACAAGAAACTAATTTAATGAAGATATTTCTTACGTAAACGTAACATAAAATATTGTGAGCGGTAACTACGGGAAATAAACTAGGCGAGCAAATAATAAGCTATTACAAATAGAAAATTTCCTCCAGGGTAGGAACGGGAAGGATGGCACCCTCGGGACTGATAGCGCTCTGTCTCTGCTAGATGGAAATAGTTTGAATTAAGTAGGTTGTGCTGGAGAGGTGGAACTGACACAGTTTTATATACGAACGTACTTTTAGGTATGTAAAATATCACTTTTTTAAATGCTAAAGTTTAGGAGTATTTAGAATGTTACTTTGAGTCAATTTTAGAGATCGATCTAATACCTGTTCCTGCTACATATTAATTAATTTACCAAGTATATGGAAAAATATGAATGACTAGCTGTCCCACGCGGTTTCACCCGTATTCCCGAGGGATCGTATGTTTTCCCGGCATAAAAAGTATCATATGTGTTAATCCCGAACATATTCTATCTGTGTGCCAAATTTTATGAAAATCCGTTCTGTAGTTTTTGCGTGAAAGAGTAACAAGTATCGTGTTTATAATATTAGTAAGGATACTACTCAAGAATATTACTAAAATAACTTAACATAATAAGATAAAATGTCGATAAAATAATGAAACAAGGAAAAGAAAAGGCTCAATTCCAAAACGTCGATTTCCCGAAAACATTAAACTCAAATCGTACTTAAATATTTATTCATGCAAGTGAAACCACAACTTTGTCTGAAAGGATTCAGTAGAAATTATAATAATCTCTCAAAAGAACCGGAATTGGAAGTATGGATCAGACGGTATTAGCATTTATATTCATATTTCGAGGTAAAAGTTACTTATCGTTGCTTAGCATTCACTTTGGTCGGCAAGACGATCGGTGGCAGTCTTAGAGAACAAGGAAATTCTCTATTAAAGCTAATATAATATGATATTTGAGTTGTCTCGTGTTTATTCATCATTTTAAGATTTTGCGCCTGCTAGTAGAAACATTATCATCTTTACAAAGAAATATTAATGACATGTGTAAACTGCTAAGTGGCTTACAATTTAACTTTACTATTTTATCAAATACTTGATTTGATAATGAATTAATGAATATTTAAACTGTCATTCATTCTTCTTGGTAATTTCACACAGGGCAGCGATCTTTGAATAAATGTTGGTCGCTGTATCTATTTTGCTGTTTTTTTTATAAGCGACTAGGTTTTATGCTTTTTAAGTTGTATCATGATGAACAGTAGAAATATTATTATTATTAGTAAAATATTGTTTGATTTCCGTATAATTAATAAAAAATATTATAAAACTAAAATTAAACATGAGGTGCTGTACGTATTGTAATGAGCTCATTCCACTAATTGAACTCCTCAAAATGTTGTGGATATGGAAAGAAATAATAAAATTTATGAAACAAAAATAATATGTGAAATTAAAGTTTTTAAAACTTTTGCGGCGTATTTTTTATTTTTTTTTAAATACCTAATCAATTTTAATATTGTACATTTTCATGGAAAGTTTTAATACAAAAACAATAATATATTAATCAACCTAATTATAAACAATTATTTACATTAGTATTCTGTTACAGCTTTGAGCAATAAATTTCCCCTACTTAACAATAAATTGCCTGCTTTGCGTCAGCTCTTGACAAGCCCGAATAATTATACCATCAAGGAAATAAAATTGGTTTATATCCTTGTTTATTTTTCATTTAATTTTATCACTTTGTGAATTTGAATAAGTATTTGTGAAAAATACATACACGAAAGTTTATAGACATCTGCTGAAATTAAATCCAATTTGCCATTATTACAACTTATTCCAATTAGTTATGAAATTATTACTGCTCGTATAATAAAAAAGGGTTTGTTTGAATATAAACATTAACGGTCTTACTACAAAAGATGAACTAAACACAGTTTCAACACTTGTTTAGCTAGACAGTGTTTTAAGGCTTAGACATTGGTTAAAACCTGGTGTCTAAGTTTCTTTACTACAAAACTGTGTCTAGTTAAACATGACATAACGTTTACAATGTGAGCAAAATCGAAAGTCATTCAGTCATTCGTTCCTACGCGTTCCTAAACACGCAGATATTTTAATAAATTATCAACATTATTTGAGTATTTTGTGGGATTTTATGCTATTCTTAAGTCAAACTAATTTATATTAACTAGATACAATACAATTTATTGATGAAGTTACTTGTGTAAATTAAAAGTTTTCGAAATAAGGACATGTTCTCAAAAATCTCTATAATTATGTTCCCACAAAAATAATTGTGTGATAAGGAATGTTATGAATGGTCAACGGATACTGTTATGCATAGGTACTAGGGTCCAAGGACCAAGCGCCATTGTTATTTTTTGGTTAACGGCAAATACGCTTTCTAGTAGGTAGAAGATTTCATGATTTTAAAAATTTATCTCGGTATATCGTAGCTTCTATTTCTAATAAGTAATATTATAAATGACCGCGCGGCGGCGCGCGTAGTGTTGGATGGCTATGGATAAAAAAAACAATAAAATAACAACTCTTTTAATAACAATGATAAATTATTTACGTAAACCAACGTATATAGTATTTGGATTATTATGTTCACTGGATCAATTTATTTTTAATTTGATGTAAGTATTATATTCGAATAGATCGTGAATGTTTTAATTTATTTCTCTAGCGCTATCAAAATCGTATATATCAATAGGACCATAAAATCAATTATATCAAAAATATCCATATTTTAAATCAAATTCAATAATTATAATTCAATAATGAGAAATTTCATAGCAAAGTGTTGTTAAACATCTGCTAAACAACCCTCCGCGTGTGTTTAAATTCTAAACCATGTCTAAGGCGTGTCTAGCTCAAAACAACTGGTAAACACTGTTTTGTAGTAAGGAATTTTATAAACACGTGTTCAACTGATGCGTAAGTTTTTTGTAGTAAGACCGTGACAATTTATATTTTGCTTAATGAAATTATAATTGGAAGTTAATCACTAATATAAACGATCATTTAAAATATTGATATTTAAATTAATTTTGATAAATGCAATGCAAACCCTTTTAATAAATTGAGGAATTGTATGAAATCGCAAATTCTGGCTGACTGGAACCGCAAAGCTCGCTTGGATTTCCCTTCGCTCGATGCTGATGTTGCAAAATCTAGAGAACGTCAAATACTGAAACCTTTGCAAGTTTCCTAAATGTTTATATATTTTTTCCGAGTTAAGTTGTCATGTTCTTCACCAAAAAATGCCGATACAGAAAAAAAACTATTTATTAAGTTCTTATATTCCATTTTTCGAACAATAATAAATATCCTGGAACATTCTTCACACTCGGTTATGGGATTCCAAATTAAGCAGAGTTGGTACGAATCCAGATAACTGATACACAATTTTTTTTATACTACCTACTAAGTCGATAAACTAGCATATGACTCTCCTGATGATAAGCAGTTATGGACGCTTTAGCTTTATTAGCCACGCATTACCGACCTTTCCCCCTCCTCTGGCGACCTTACTCACGCGCAAGAACACAACATAAAAGTTATTTGGCTGCGGTATTTTGTAACGTGTCCTCCACCTTAACCAATAACTCGACTGGGGAAGTACCTCCTACTTCCCCAGTCGAGTTGGTCTTTGAGCAAATAAACTCTAAGCTCGAACAATGATCTCTCGATAGTACTTTTTGTTTGTAAATACATAATTACACCGTTACATTAATAAATATACTATTACATCTGTATAACCCATACGTAATATAATACAAATAAAACGTACAATTCCATATTTGAATGATAATTACCACTTTATTTTTCATTGTTTCTCGTCTCACATTCTAAGGGTCCGTCTTCTCCAATTTCGGGTACAATTAAACGTAAGCATTAATTACATTGGACCCCCTTCCCCCCTGTTTCTGCCTTATTTCCCTTTTGCTTATTCAGCGGGCGCTAAACATGGACGTTTACGTGGAGATTACTAGATGAGACAAAAAAAAGTTTTTGGTTTAGGTGACCTTTTTATATTTAGGTATCTACAAGACAAATGTCGCAATGATTGCGCTGTAATGTGCTAATGTCCATATGCGGTAACTTAGCATACACAATTAGGTGGACCGTTAGCCAGTTATACAAACTATTGATATTCAAAAATCCATTGTTTAGGTTTTAAATGCAAATTATATTTTTCTTTTTGCTCGAATCATAATGGCCTGTCCAGAATCAATGAGCTATTTCCGTAACATTTATTTTAAGATTTTGAAAAACTTTTTGTTTCAGTTTTTTTTTATCTGCAAACTACGTTCATTGTTTGAAACGATTAGCGCTTTTGTCTCATCTAGTTACATAATAATAAAGCTGTTGTTGCGATTTTATTGTAGGCAATTTACGGCGCGATATACGGGTCCCTTTAACGCCTACCCTCGTATAATTTGGATTGTGGGACCAATAAGAAAGAAACAATGCTAATGAAATAATACCTATTAATCAAGTGCTTACGGATACTTTTAATTACGATGTTTAGTATTTCATGAATGTACCTGCTTGTTTCATGTGGTTAGGGTTGTGTTCTATGGGTTTAATTATTATGTTCCGTCTTATTGTAACAGTTACGTATAATATATAAACTAAAATGGATACCTAAACACAAACCGCCTTATTACATGGGATGGTTTACAGCAGTGATTCCCAAAGTGGGACCCTCAGGGGTCCACGGGAGACTCAACGGGGTCTACGTTAGATAGATCTAATCTTCAAATGTTTTGAGGAGATTTGGGAATATTGTTCGAAATGTAAAAGCACGTCCACCGAAACCAGAAAATGTTTAGAGTGTTCTACGAGAAAAAAAGTTTGGGTAGGTCTGGTTTAATGCAAATCTTGTTAAATCCAAGTTTTAAGATAGCCCCGGCTCTTTTTGTTATATAACCTGAGAAAATGACGGATATACTTATTTAAAACATGGGTTTACCTTACTTTAAACCATCTCATGTAATGAGACCGCTTAAATTAGAATACCTAGGTACACATAAAGGTGAGATACCCACCCACACAAGAATCTAGATTAGAATGTGAATTAACTAAGACAATACTAACTCGTGTATTAATATAATAATATTTCAAGTTGTGAACGCCAATACCAAGTTCTTAACAAGTATAGTCCGGCGACCTTTGGCCGTGGTCACAAATTATTCCTAGGTGATAAATCATGCCTCAGGGGTAGTAGGTAGTGGCTGGGCCTAATTGTATTATTATTTATGGGCCACGTTTTGTTCAAATATTGTTGAGTATTGTTGAGCGGATGTTTATTAGATAGCATGGGTGCGGTAAGATAGTTGTGATTTTAATGTAGTTAGGTTTTTCTCTAAATACATAGTATAAAATTAAGTCGCTTTCCGCGTCTGTCTGTCTATCCGCTAACTCCTCCTAAACCACGCAACGGATTTTGATTCGGTTTTCACCATCAGATAGAAATTTTTTCAAGGATGTTTTATATATATAATAAAACCTATAGAATAAACCCAACCAAGACGCCGAAAAATTAATTTACATGGCTTACGTAGGCTAAACCTTAAGAGATACATAAAAATGATGTACTACGGAATTATGTATCTTAAAAATATCTATAAAATGGTCCATGATAGTATATATCTATATCCTACGGATAATCCACAGTAACCATTTTTATGCAATTGAGATTAATTTTTTTGTGGGTTATACTTTCGAAGTTATTTTGACCCATACAATATTAAACCGTATCTAATTAAATGAGTTAGCTACGACGAGCATTTAATGTAGATCATTTGCTCTTTACAGCAAATCATTATCATTACCTGAATATTTTAAAAGATATCACATATTTAAAATTAGTAAGAAATAGTATTCGCGATACCGGTGACCGGGATAGGCGCGGAGCAGCGCGCAAATCGCTCCACTGGCACCATATTACGACATTGCACCCGTGCGAAGACGGGGCGGGTCGCTAGTTAAATTTATTAGGCATGCTCATAGGTTTTTTATTATTAAATTAGTCCCTAGATTCCAAGAATAAGGAAACATCCACCGGATGTGAGTTACACTCTCTTCATTGGTTCTGGAAGCCTTAATATGTATATCTGATTAAAAGTATTCAGTATAATATCTACCTGTCGTTATAATTATTGAAATCAAAAGTTATTACCACCCATTGCATAATGTGGTTGGTACTCACCACAAATTGTTTGTTTCAGTCTACGTATAGAGGAAGCTGTCATAAGCAAAGGTTATGTCCCATTTTTTTAGAGTCAACTAAAGTTCTCTTTAGCGCTGAAACAATAATTTAGTCGTCTAAGCAGATAGTAGAAATACGTAGCGCTATTAGAACGCTTTTAGGAGTATTTTACTCGTAAACAGCTTGATTTTTTCGGCACTTATGCGTTTCGTTCATCGTTCTACAACAACAAGTGTGGCTGGATGGTCTCACTTGAACGGATAGTTGTGATGTGTGGCGTCTTCTCTAAAGGTTTCAGTATAAAAAACATTCAGGAGTATTTTTGTAAAAGCACTTATTTGAATGTCACCTAATGCAATCCGAACTTTTGTAAACAATAAAAATGTACCAATGTCATAGAGGAGTATAGCAATAATGTTCTAATTAATATAAGGTTCAATTTGATTCAGTTTATAATCGACAAATTGAGTATTTAACCCTTATTAATTAGTGACAGGGTTGAAAGGTACGGGGTCTCACGGGGCGTGATATTGATATTAAATTTAATATAGGTAACGAAGGATACGACGTACCGAAATGAACTGTCTGCAACTTGCATATTATGTGGGATTATATGTATTTGCTGAATGATGGTTCATAGATATTTTATTTATCTATATATTAATACGTTAAGCAAAAACTTTTGTTGTCAGATTTCGCACAGCTAACATTTTTTTTTATTCAAACTATAAATAAAAAGTAATTAAAAAAATTTAATCGACTTCCAAATACACTAAAAGGTATGAAATAACTCTAACCTGGCACTGATTGAAGTTAGAGTTATTTCATACCTTTTAGTGTATTTGGAAATCGATAAAAAAAAATTAAATTATTTTTTATTTCATAATTTTTAGTTTTTCTTAAATGCACTAGAGTTTGACCAAGGTTTTGAGATGTTTTTCCTTTGACACCACACCCGTAGCTCGTATCAATGAACCAGGCCATCACACATATTTGTCCATATCTTAAAAAGTACTGAACCGATTTCGATGAAACTTGCACTGTTCCATAAGTTGAAGTAAATGTAAACTAATAAAAAAAGAATGGTTACAATTCGAATAATATCTTTGGAGATATGCGTGGATAAACATATATACATACATACATACACCTATGAAATTTTGTATATTTGTTTGGAAGCCCTAATAGATTATCATACGTGAATATATTGCAGTTCCAATAATATTACGTACATACGTGTCGAATTCATAATCTCCTTTTTTTTAAGTCGATTAAAAATATACTCTAATCTACTCATGGGCGACCGCTAGTTAGTAAATACGTAAGTATTTATTATATTTATTTATAATATAAAGCTGCTAAGTAAACACAAAATGAGTCTCGTATTAAATTATTAGTAGTTATTTAGTTCTATATCCCACTCATATTAAAAAAGTTATAGTTTTTCTGAATTAAGGATGTGATTTGTGAAGATGTTTGTTACTCTATCACGCAAAAATTACCGAGCGGATTTGGGTGAAATTTGGCATACAGATAGAATATGTTCTTGATTATTACATACGCTACTTTTTAACTCGCAATCACTTCCGATCTCGCGGGAGAAACCGCGGGGTACAGTTAGTATTATGATGCCTTTTAACGATTTCCATGTCGATGATTCAGTACCTACTTTACTTGTGCTAGAATTTTACTTTAGCCTTTTCAAGAAACCATTATGAAAATTTATAAAAAAATTGTAAGTGTGAGCCAATCAGCTATTAAGTTTACGGGTGGAGTCAGCGCAGCACAGTGTTATGATTGCTTGGTAATTTTGCGAGATTTTATGCGCAAATTGCAGATTCAAAAGTGACTTGAAAGATGGATACAAAATTTTAACGCTCAGGGATCCTGAATCTATCAGCATACACTGAAAAAATGGCGAAAGTGACAACAAAATTTTATTCAACAGTAACACAACATTAGACGACCAATAATCTAAACACACTCTGTATTGGTCGTCAAATTTCGTCGTCCATTTTTTTCAGTGTATCAGAGGTATGTAAGGTACACATTTAAAAATGAACAAAATATTTTCTGTACATGATTATACAGGAATATAGAATTATCAGATGCAGAAATCTGATTGTATTAATTTCTCTAAACCTTTATACCAAAGTAAAATCCAAATCAGGTACCTATATAAAATAAGTACAGTTTCTGGAGCATGTACAGTCGTGCACACTTACTGGGATTCAGTTGCGGTTAAGATAAGATCGGTGTAGTCGGTGTGTGCTCATTTCCCAGTCTTGCACGTGTCTTGTACTGTATCTAGGTATCTAGACACGTAATGACGCAGTCCAGTTAGTAACAGTATGGCAGATACGGTAATGAGTAGGGTAATAGTACTCAGGTTGATATTGTGTAGACTTACTTCTATCAAAATGTAGAAATACGGACATGTTGACTACCAAATATTATTTTATGGTCAATAACGAGTGAACTCAAAATACATAACTTCGTCTTCCAAAGGTCCGATAACCTAAATACTATGATGACTACGTAATGATTTTAAATTGTGCTTAAAAGTATTGATTTTCCATAACTTGACATTTGAACAGCGTAGGGGTTATTTGAAGAGGAAATAAAAATATTTTTAGATGTACTCTATAGCGTTTATTTACAACAAATATGTACAAATTACAATCTATATATAGAAAATTTCCTCAAGTCTGCCACTGCTTTCGATTAACATCAAGGTTTCCAGAAGGCTGGCAGCGCTTCCTCTTTGGATAGCCAAGCTGATGCGTTGGCGGAAAAAGCTTCCCGCCCGCTGGTCTCCGGACAAGTTTGTAGATGTTAAATAACTATTATACAGGGTGTTGTTTTGGTCGGCGACAAGCGACCCAGGAGCGGTAGTACAAAGTATATTTTCCCCAAAAATGGACTTCATCATTTTCATCATTATCAGCCTATAATGTCCCACTGCTGAGCACAGGCCTCCTTTCACAAATGAAGGTGAAAGGGAATGGGCAATACTCCACCACGCGTGCCCACTGCGGATCGGTGGAGGTAGGCTAGTGGTCAACCTACTGTTGGAATTTTTCAAGCCGCCTAGGAGGCATCCAACTAGCTTAACGACTATCACAATTAAATGATAACCGGGCCCAACGGCTTTACGTGCCTTCCGAAGCACGGAAACGCTCGATTTGAAATACCACTAGGCGGTCACCCATCCAGGTACCGACCACGACAGGCGTTGCTTAACTTTGTCGATCGATTAAGAACGGCTAAACATGCTACACCACGAGCGCTTCACCCCACCCCTTTACTCCCTCGTACTCCCGTTGAGTATTATGTCTACACTTTAGCTTATTACATGATTTTCAAAATTTTATTTTTTTTATTTTTATTATTTAAAAAAAATAAAGTATTTTTTTTAGCTTCAGTATCATTTGTATTATCGACCCTGAGTCGCTCGTCGCTGACCAAAACAACGACCTGTATATTATGCTAGGGGCACGGAGGGTGTTAGACCAAATTCGAATAAAAGTCAATGACAAGAAAATATTTTTATTATTTTCTCTAAAAATACAGAATGTAGGTGTTTTTGTAATGTATCTCCAGTTAGTCTACTGTTTGTATTCGAACTTAAATATTATTCTAAACCTCGTGGTTTTGACTTTGTTGACGTGGTTTACTAAATTGTCGTCAAGTAAATGAAATCTTTCAGGAAGATTTTGATTTTATGATTATTTCTGGATTATTCAATATTATTGATAACAAGAACATTATTTCACTTTCCTTATTTTTATGATATAATCATCGCTCATAGTACCTACAACATCCTATAAGCATTACAGACTTATTATATCACTGATTTATTAGACGCATGAATAATCAAGTCATTTATTTTTATTTATTAATATTTCATATTTATTCAACGGAAAGAGAAAACTTATCCAAAAGTTAGTTTAAACTCAGAATAAAGAACCGATAATAAAACCTATGTGCCAATTTTAAAGATACTACAGTAGTACCCAACTGACATGGCTTACCGATGTACCTGCGCAAAAGGTACATTTTCAAAGCGCGGGCAACCGCTATTGGTCGGCAGCTGCCGCCAAGTTAGCGCGCGCCGTGCGGAGGGGCGTGACTTGCGAGTGTGAAGGAACTAACAGCTGCAGTGTATTATGAACCTTATAGTAGTGATCTAGGGTTGATTGTAAGTTTTAAGCATACTTTCGTTAATCTTCGGGTGTTTAGGCCAAAATACCTATAATAATATTTATAGTAGAAACCTACTCATATTGAGTTTCAATGACGAGCCTCTACTTCCCGATTCCTCTCCTTTTCCCACATCATATGTGAAAGCGAGAAAAGAGCTTCGGGAATCTTCTACATACTTCGGCGACGCATCGCCAAACGCGTGTGTGCGAGTGAAACGATACGCGCGCGCCCCGCAACATTCAGTACGAAAGACGCTACAGACAGAGGCGCATTGAACTTTGTTATTGGTGAATTGATATGAAAAAAAATAGTGCTTATCACTGTGCTGGATTACAATAGGAGTTCCTGGAGTTCCTGGTAAGTCCTTACCTTTATCCTAGGAGGCTCCTCGTTTTCCATAACGCAAAAACCCATCATTTTTCTGGTACGCCTTCGAGCGGATTCATTTTGAGTCAGCCATTACAGCAATTTAATTTCATATCAAATCACGTATAATCTCCCGCTTTCTATAGGTTTTATGCCTCTAAATAGGTATATACCTCATAATACGCAAGTCTTATACCTCATAAATAGGTTTTAGACTATATAAATACGATATTTCGTACTCCCGCCATTTTTACCACGCCAATCGTGATAAAAAGTAGTTAGGTATTCAATACCGCCGCCGCTCCTCCATATTTTTAGGACTTAGATTTTATAGGTACCGATTCGTATCTTATTATACGAAATCATATGGTGTACTAATAACCGCAATACGTACTTACTATTTGTACTATTACTACGCATATAATTGCATTCTATGAGCCTTGTCTGTCGACTTGAAATAAACTTTCATACCTATAGGTAGGTGCCTAAACTGTTGGATATACCTACTTACCTACAACATTTTACTTTAATTAGGTAATTTTGCAATTTATTATTACGCAATCTTTCACAATGGAAGCTATTGAAACTAAAATTAAAATATTGGAAGCTAAAAATGAAGCTATTTTTGAACAATTATCGTTCTTATATGATTCTTCTAAGAATGTTTCCACATCCGCGAGTGCAGACCTTCGTTCCTCAGAGACATTCATGGCGGACACTGAAATTATTAGTACAATTCGGCATGAATTTAGTGCCAATTTAGATACAATTAACGCGTTAAATATGCAACTTGATCCAGAATATAAGATTGATTATAAAAAAATGATTTCCTTTGATACAGTGTACACCCGAATAGAAAGGGTTCGTTCTCTTATCGTCAGTAAGACAAATACTACGTCGAATGTGTCTGCGCAGAATACTATTCCGTCCCAATATAAAGGTCGTATCAAACTACCACCAATTCAAATTCCGTCATTTGATGGAAAAATAGAAAATTGGCCCGTCTTCTTTGAATCTTTTAAATCTAATATACATTCAAATCCTGATCTTTCGAATTCTCAAAGAGTACAATATCTTGTAGGTAAATTAACAGGAAATGCTTTAAAAATCACGGCAGGTATTATACCGTCCGGTGATAATTATAATTCTATTTGGGACAGCTTAGTTCAAAAATATCAAGATAAAAGAGCATTAGGCTCACACTACATGTCCAATTTATTCAATATTAAACCCGCTTTAAATAATTCCGCGTCTTTAAATACGTTCATTGAAACTTTCCACTCTTCTGTATCTGCTTTGGAACAGTTAGGTATTGAAGATATGAAAGATTTTATCTTACTTTCTTTAGCTTTAAAGAAGTTAGATCCCGCAACCGCTAATTCCTTTGAAATGTTTATGAGGAATAAAGAAATTCCTTCTTATAAGGATTTTGTTGATTTTATTAAATCGCAAGTAAAAATATTAGATCGCACTTCTACGCCAATTGCTGGCTCCGCGCGAACCGCCCCAGTCGGTAGCAACCTTAATAATCCGCCCGCTTCTCGGTCTCAACCGCGTAATTCAAATACAGTCCAACATGCTTTCCTTGCACGCGATAATAATAATAAAAGCACTTGCTTATTTTGTAATAAATCTGATCACTATCAGATTTTTAATTGTTCATCTTTTAAAGCACTTAATACTAAAGATCGTTTAGATTTTGTTAAATCTAAAAGAGGCTGTGTAAACTGCCTCAGCCTTACGCATACTGCTTCTCAGTGTAAGTCGTCGTATAGTTGTAAAACTTGTAATAAACACCATCATTCTCTTTTGCATTTGGATAGCAATTCGCAATCGCAACAAATAGTTTCTGACTCGCGTCCCTCTCACTCGGCGCGTCTTGATAATAGCGATAACCGCATCGCGCAGCTTTGCGCGCAGCCGTCCGCCACCGCCCGCGCCGCGCCGCGACCGCTCCCGTGCGCAGCCTCGCCCGCGCATCCGACCGCGTCTCCTTCTAACGCTACGGACGCTCCACAACCGGTGTCGCTATGCACCCGAGCGCGAGTTGATAAGAATAATGATAACGACCGCGATTCTTTAAATAAATTAAATCCTTCCCATGTACTTTTATCAACCGCTCAAGTTTATGCGTCTAATAAGGACAATAAATATATTTCAGTTAGATGTTTAATAGATAACGCGTCTCAAAACAACATAATTACAACTGCCTGTTGTAAACAACTAAATTTAAATATAATACCGCTTAGCAATTCTTTTATAAAGGGTGTAGGATCCACTTCGCGTCCTATTCACGGCTACGTTCAACTTAAAATAACCGCGAAAAATAAAAAATATTTTTATAATATTACCGCTCTTGTCGTTGATTGCATTACTGACAGGTTACCGACTGAATATGTTGAGACTTCTATAGTGCAACATTTAGGTAACTTACCGCTCGCTGACCCTCTGTGGCACATCCCCGGAGAGGTCGAAGTAGTTCTCGGGGCACAATTGTTCCCATTTTTATTATTAGGTCAAAAAATTATTGCACCTCCCGCTCCTTCTGCCCTTGAAACCGTGTTCGGTTATATTCTTATGGGCGACGTTCCCGCTAACTCTAATATTAATAAAAATGCATCCACTTATTTTAATACCGCGACTTTTTTCATTTCTGGTCCCAATGACCTTACTATTTCTTTAGATGATTCCCTACTTAAATTTTGGGAGCTCGAAGAAATTCCCGCGCAAAAATTTATGAGCTCGGCCGAAAAGGAGTGTGAACAGCTGTTCTCTCGTAACTTCTCACGGGACTCCGCAGGCAGATATTGCACCGCGTTACCTTTTCGTGAGGATCCTGACGTGTTAGGTGATTCCCGTTCCGTTGCTCACCGCCGTTTACTTGCTTTGGAGCGTACCAAGCGCGATCCACAGCTACGCGCTAGTTATAATGAGGTTATACAGGAGTACTTAGATAAAAAATACTTATCTGAAATATTGCCTTCCGATTCTGACGACCATGATAAAGGGTACTTCATACCGCGCCATCCCGTCGTACGGCAAGACAAAGAAACAACAAAAGTTCGTATAGTACTCGATGCTAGTGCTAAATGTCACAATGGCATATCACTAAATGATATTTGACATACGGGACCCAATTTACAATCTGACTTGTTTATTGTATTACTGAACTTCCGCTTATTTCCCATTGCTATTACAGCAGATATAAAACAAATGTACCTACAAATTGCTGTTATTGATGAGCATAGAAAATATCAAAAAATATTATTCCGCTTTGATCCCAATGATCCGATCCGCGTATTTCAATTTAACCGAGTTGCATTCGGTCTTAAGTCCAGTCCGTTTTTAGCCATGCGCACTGTGCGCCAGTTATGCTCGGATGAGAAAAACCTATTCCCTCGCGCTGCTGAAGTAGCTTCGCGTGAAATATTACGTATAATAGTATACATACTTAGATTTTCTCGCATAATTTCTCGTGATCAAGGTCACAGCCGCATCACAGCTTCTGAGCTAAATAAAGCTGAAGTATATTTAATACGCTCTGTACAACAAGTTCATTTTCAAAATTTATTTAATAATGTTCAAAAAGTTAAATTATCTTCCCCGCTTAAAAAACTTTACCTCTTTATAGATCAAGATAAAATTATTAGAATTGGAGGTAGACTTTCAAATGCAAATCTTCCGTATGAAGCTCAGCATCCCGCTCTTTTACCTAAACATGACCACGTTTCTCATCTTATTATAGACTATTTTCACCGTGCTCATTGCCATACTGGTGCCAATCTTCTGAGCTCACTGTTGCGCCAGAAATATTGGATACTGTCCGCTAGAAGTGTCATTAGACACAGAGTACATTCATGTAACTTTTGTTTTAAAAATTCCCCTTCATTTCTCAGCCCAAAAATGGCTGATTTACCCTCTTGCCGCGTTCAGGAGACCAAAGCGTTTGTGCATACGGGCGTTGACTATGCTGGACCCATTAAAGTAACATTATGTAGACGCAGAGGTCAAAAGAGCCAAAAGGCATATATTTGTTTGTTTATATGCTTAGTAACCAAAGCTGTACACATCGAATTGGCAACTGATGTGTCATCAGATACTTTTATTTCCGCTTTTAAGCGATTCATTTCCCGTCGAGGACCTGTTTCTTTTCTTTACTCCGATAACGGAACTAACTTTGTCGGAGCTAAAGCTCAATTACAAGAACTACTTACCGATCAGTACCGCATTGAATGGAAAATGATTCCACCCCGCGCCCCACATTTCGGAGGATTGTGGGAATCTAATATAAAATCGATTAAAACTCATTTATACCGTGTTATCGGTTCGCAGCTCCTCACATATGAAGAGCTCCTCACTGTTTTTACCCAAATTGAAACAGTCTTAAATTCTAGACCGCTTTGCATTTTATCTGAGGATCCCTACCCGGAGCCTCTTACTCCCGCTCACTTTATAATGGCTTCACCATTGACTTCATTGCCGCTTCAGAATGTGTCCGAGGAAAGCATATCTTTACGTTGTCGGAAACAATTATTAGATCAGATGGTGTGTAGCTATTGGAAAAGATGGCGTATAGAATATTTACATAATCTTCAAGTTAGACAGAAATGGCTCATTGATAAAGATAACATTAAGATTGGTACTGTGGTTCTTATACACCAAGATGATATTCCCCCTTTACGTTGGCCGTTGGGCATAATATCACAAGTTTATCCTGGCAAGGATGGAAATATCCGCGTCGCTTTAGTAAAAACTTCAAATGGATCATTCAAAAGACCCATTGTCAAGTTATGTCCATTACCCTCACAATAAAAATTAATCATACCGCATCTTATATTCAGTACTTTAGTAATTATTATAATCTGTAATTAGTTCTTATAATTAATTATTTTTTCTTTCTTTTGAGAACACTACGTATTCTCAAGGCGGCGGAGGATGTTTAGGCCAAAATACCTATAATAATATTTATAGTAGAAACCTACTCATATTGAGTTTCAATGACGAGCCTCTACTTCCCGATTCCTCTCCTTTTCCCACATCATATGTGAAAGCGAGAAAAGAGCTTCGGGAATCTTCTACATACTTCGGCGACGCATCGCCAAACGCGTGTGTGCGAGTGAAACGATACGCGCGCGCCCCGCAACATTCAGTACGAAAGACGCTACAGACAGAGGCGCATTGAACTTTGTTATTGGTGAATTGATATGAAAAAAAATAGTGCTTATCACTGTGCTGGATTACAATAGGAGTTCCTGGAGTTCCTGGTAAGTCCTTACCTTTATCCTAGGAGGCTCCTCGTTTTCCATAACGCAAAAACCCATCATCGGGGCCATACTTTCTTTTCTGTGCAAACGAAGATTCACGACGCGTAGTACCATATCAGTTGGGTAATACTGTATAATAGTTTTATAAATCAGTTATTATTGCTCCCATCCTTTACAAAGTCACTTGAAAGCTGCACTTGTTAAAATTGAGTCATCGTCAAATTGAGTCCTATCATATTTAAATTCCGAATGATACGTAACAAGTTTCAACCTCGAAGTGTACTCCGAGAGAGATCCACTAGGTGCAAGTTCGAAGAGTCTTACGGAGGTTACGTTATGCGGCAATTGGGACCGGAATTTACTAAGAAAACCAAATACTCGCTTCCCAAGCTTCCGAGCGAGGTAAGTAAAGCGAGCTATCTAAGTACTTGGAATTACAATTTAACTTGAAATTTTGAAGTAGATGCAGGAGAATTTGCTCTTTTAATGCTGTTTTGGCTTAACGTTGTTTTAATTAATATTGGAACAATCTGGAATAATAACAGTTCATAAGTATTGATGTAAATATTACAGGAAAAATGGAACGATGTTTCTAACTTTTTTCAAAATCATCAACTAACTTAGTTATGCGGCCTGATTTTTAAGTACAGTGATGGCACATACCCATAAATATATGTCCTACTCGCACTTGGCCGGCTTTTTTATGTTAGATGGCTGATGGTAAGCGGTTAACATCGCCTATACAGGTCATTGTTTTGGTCAGCGACGAGCGACTCAGGGTCGATAATACAAATAATACTAGTGCTAAAAGAAACAAAAAAAATACATTATTTTTTAATAATAATAAAAATAAAAAATATATTAATTGGAAAATCATGTAATAAGTTAAACTGTAGATATAATATTCAACGGAAGTGCGAGGGATTAAGGGGTGGGGCGACGGCGGCTTGCGCCTAGCTCTAGTATGTGCACGTGCCCTGTGACCATTAGGGAATGCAAACCGGTTTCACCGAAAATCGAAAAACCGGTTATTCGGAACGGTTTTGACCAACAAAAAAACCGGTTTCACATAACACCAAAACCGGTTTTTCGATTTTTTTCGGTTTTACTTTCAATGTTTGGAAAAACTAAAAAAGGAAGATTTGCCGCCGTTTTGTAAACTGAGTGCAATGCAGTGAGTATTTTTGTGATGAACTGAAGTGTGTTGATGCGTAATTTGTTGATCTGGTAAGAAAATACCTTAAAATAATGATTGTTTTTATGATAGATATAAAACATGTAAAACTGTTTTTTACAATACTTAGGTAGCAAACAAGCGTACGGCCCGCCTGATGATAACCAGTTACTCTAGCCTATAGATTCTTGCAACATAACGGTTGTCACTCGCACGTTACCAACCCTCAACCTTTTTGAAGCGGGGAGCTCATTCCACAGCCTGAGCATCCACGATAGGAAGCTTCTTTGAAACCGCACAGTATAAGAACATTTTGGTTCCAATGTGTGAGGATGGACTCCCCATCGGTGACTACGATGGATCAAGGTAACTGAGCATCAGGTCAATCAATTCTTCAGAACACTTGGAAAAGCGGTTGAACACACATAAGAAGGCAGTCTCTCCTCAGACTAAAGGGGCTTTAAAATACTTGTGAGCTCGAGATCATCGACAATTCTAACGGCACGTCGCTGAACTGAGTCTAAATACCCAAGCTGGTATCCAGGTGCCCACAGAAGACAGCATTACTTCATTTGGGCCAGACTTGCGACTTATATAGTTGCAGTCTTTGTCTCGATAAGAAGTACTGCTTCGCTCTATTAATCACACCGAGTTTTTTGGATATCTTGTAGATGACTTTGGAACAGAACGTCGCTACAAATATTAACGTGAAGGATCCCAATGCTTTTCGTGATGTTGAGGGACATGTTCTAGAAATGAGGAGCCACAGCAAATGGACATCTCTCAACGGTGAATACGCAGGCTTGCGTGTGATTTAGTGGGGTTGAGACAGACTAGGTTTAGTCGACCCCAATCGGAGTCACTAGTTTGTGTACTCTCGATTTAAGACAAGTCCTTCGCGCCTTTTCTCCAATATAGAACGTGAAATATTTGCACGGTTCGTGTAATGAGCGTCCCATGTAATTTCATCTGTATAGCAATGAATGCTGTCAATAGAGAGTATATCATTAATATGCTGGAGGAACAGTGTTGAGGATAATTCAGAGCCTTTCGGGACGCCAGCATTAATGTCATGCTATCGGAGCAACTACTGTCAACGAAGGCTCTTATGTATCTGCCAGACAGCAAGCTGACTGATTGGTGTTATTTTTTACCCGTCTGCACGACAGCAAACACTGGGTAATTTTTTTTTATCTAAGGAAAACATTCGTTTAATAATAACCACGTTTTAGTGTACACGCAAGTTGCTGTGCCGCTACAATATGCCATGTATATTACGTGTGAAATTAATATTATAACTTACGAAACATAATTTACTAAATGTTTAAATAATTACTACTTTAATACTGATCTATTTTTTAACATAGTAATAATATCTCATAGCAATTAAAAATCAAGCAAAAGTTATATGTTTTTATGATTTCATTCATTTAAAATAAAATCAAAAGCAACAAACCATGTAGTCTATATAAACGAGTATCTGATCTACAGAGTTAAATAAACAATTATTTCCATAAATTTTATGAAAAAGAGATGGATCGATTGTGTGAAAGATGATATTGGTAAGAAACGAGTGAATATTGGTATAACGGATAGAAGAAGCGTACATATTGCGCCGATCCCAAATTATAGGGAACAGGTCAGGCAGATGGTGATGGTGTCTTTGATGTTTCTTTTATACTCACTTCATTAACTTTAACTGACAATAATTCTTCAGTTTGCGATTTTTAAATCTTAGGCACGGTTATTATCTATAATTCGAGCTATAGAAATAACGTGAAAAAAAAACGAGCGTACATAAAAAAAAACCGGTTTAAAACCGGTTAACCGGTTTTTTCCTCTCATAACCAAAATAAAAACCGGTTTTCATTTTGCCACGGTTTTGCATTCCCTAGTGACCATACGTTGCGGTAATTTTAGTTTAAATTGCATAAGGTATTTCTCAATGTATTTACTGTATTTGATGGAATTAAGGTCATCTTTGGAAAATGTACGTTTTACGCCCCTGGGTCGTGGTCGTAGCTCGTCGCCGACCAAAAAACATCCTAAATAATATTAACTTAACTAAACATAATCAGATTAAGAAACAAATCAAATACTAAACAATGAAATCCCTCGCTGCTTTTTAAAAAGTAACAGTCCAATTTATTCGAACGCCAATGTATATATATATTACCGCCATAGTTTCTTTACAACTGTAGAATCGTACAATGTTCCGGGAAACCGTACGGAACACTCTCGTGGTGTAATCTTGCGGATTGGACAAATTCCATTTTCCTGTTACACTAACGAAACAATAAGCTCGCCAACTTTGTATGAAACAACACTAAACTTATTGAACCAGTTTTTTTGTAACTTTATAGAACTGAGTATCATGCTGTAAAAAATAGATATTTTATTTTTAAATTAAACTAATCCGATTAATTAATATGTTTTAAAAATGGTGAATACCAGCCTTATTACAGTGTATCAACTGCCTCAATTCAAGGCCTATGGCATACTTTATGATATTTTAAAAACAAACTCATATAAAAAAGTTTTTAATATAAATAAAAAATTAAACATTGTATATACAGTTGCTTTATTATAACTTATAAAACCATAGAGTGAGAATATTAATACTGTACTAGAATATACGGGCCGTGTAAACGGGTACGGGCAAAATGCCTTTCCATAGTTTGAACTACCAAAATACATATAATTTACTTACTCTTCAAAATTAACAACAAATATGTACAAAATACAATCTATATATAGAAAATTTCCTCAAGCCTGCCGCTGCTTCCGATTAACGGCAAGGTTCCCAGAAGGCTGGCAGCGTTTCCTCTTTGGAAGCTGACACGTAGGCGGAAAAAGCTCCCCGCCCGCTGGTCTCCGGAGGTCTCGATCAATTTTGATGACAAGGTGCGAGCAAAACGGCGAGCTTCGGACCCCCACGGTCCCATGGTCTCGACCGCAAAAGGCACAAAAATATAATGTGTACATATAATTAATGCCAATTTATTGTTTTTAGGGTTCCGTAGCCAAATGGCAAAAAACGGAACCCTTATGGATTCGTCATGTCTATCTGTCCGTCCGTATGTCACAGCAACTTTTTCCGAATCTATAAAAATTATACTGTTGAAACTTGGTAAGTTGATGTATAATGTGAACCGCATTAAGATTTTCACACAAAAATAGAAAAAATACAATAAATTTTGGGGGTTCCCCATACGTAGAACTGAAACACAAAAATTTTTTTTTCATCACGCCCATACTTGTTCGGTATCTATGGATAGGTCTTTAAAAATGATATTGAGGTTCCCAATATCATTTTTTTCCAAGCTGAATAGTTTGCGCGAGAGACACTTCCAAAGTGGTAAAATGTGTGTCCCCCCCTGTAACTTCTAAAATAAGAGAATGATAACAACTAAAAAAAATATATTATGTACATTACCATGCAAACTTCCACCGAAAATTGGTTTGAACGAGATCTAGTAAGTAGTCTTTTTTAATACGTCATAAATCGTAAACCGCAATTTACCTTTCATCCAATATTTTTGGCGTTTTTTTTTCATAGCAGAGTTAGTTAATATTACACGGAACCCTCCGTGTGCGAGTCCGACTCCCACTTGGCCAGTTTTTATCTATACTATTGTTATTTTGTCTGACTGTAAATCAACTAGTTTACGATATATCAACATAAAACACAAGCACAAGGTAACGTTGTTAACGCTATCTCTATAATATTCTAACTCTATGGTTAAAACATTTGAAACCCATGGTAGGTAGTTAGGTACGTGATTTAATCAAACTAACTTATATTATGGTCATGGTCATGAATTTTTCTCTCGGTTCCAAGATTTAACGTTCAAACTTAAATTGCGAATTCAGAGGTGTGACAATTTATATAAAATTTACTATGGCGAACACGATTCTGAATTAAGTGATGTTATAATCATGAGTAGATAAAGTTTTAGCGAAAAGTTGATTAATCAAAAAGTCATTAAAATTTATTATAAAATCCCGCAGAGAGAAAGGGTTCAAGAACTTCTTCTGTACCGTACAGAATATGGTAGTATTTTGGTGACTAACTGTCTGTAGGTCACGACTTTTTCTCAGCAACTACAAATGTTACCGATTTGAAATTTATACAGAGGTAGAGCTAAATTGGCCGCGTTTTTTCAAGGATTTACCTCAGAATTACTCGGGCTTATTAGATATTATAAAAGCCCTCAGAAATGGAGGGTTGATATGGCAAAGGCAAATAGGGTATGACAGGTTTCATCTGAGCATTTTAAAGTTATTTTTTATTCATTTATGTGATGTTTTTTAATAATAGCTAAAACTATACAAAATCTGTTATTTCATTTTTTGGGGAATTAAATTTTTATAAATATGATGGCTAGTCTAAATATTATTTATTTACATACAAAAAAAATGGAAACAACAGTTAAGTGTACCTATTTTATTTCGCTTTATTTTAATAGCCACTAGACCTATCACGAGTCCAACTCGAACACGCACGTTTTTTTTTTTAATTTATATATTAAACATATCAACTCATCCTAGTCTTTATAACACACGAGCAAAGTGAACATCTAAGTAGTAAAGTCAAACTACCTCGAGATAATCTCTATTGAAGCAACTCATATCACTTAATCACTATAGATTATTGGGCTAAGTAAGTTCCACGGGCCGGTTATCCGTATCCGCATAATTATCCGCCTCGACTCGCACACACGAATAGTGCGGATATCCCCTCAAATTATCCGATGACCGCTTGTAATCCGTCCGCCGCCACACGTTACGCTCCAACGGTTATCAGGATCGATGCCATTATTATAGAGACTGAATACTATAACAGTGGTAATTAGGTTCAATTTTATGTAAACGTGTCGTAAGGTTAGAAAAAATTTGCTCTTTCTCATTTTTATCGATACTTTTACCGTAAACTGACAAGGAAATTATATCGACATATTTTCTGACAGTAAATCGACTAGTGTACGATATACCTATGAATGCATCTAAATGCAAACTGCTCATGCTTCGCACAAGGTTGTTAATGCTATCATTCTATTAATATTCTTACTCTATGTCAAATACTTTGAAACGAGAAACATTATGAAAGACATTTTATTGATGCGTAATTAAAAATATGGCTTCAGAAAGGAGGAATGTTATCAGAAAACTATAAATGCTGGGTATTGAGACACAAATAATAATAGTTATAACTATCAGAATTCATAAGTAGTCTCTTTATTTTTTAAGACTAATCATTTTCTTTTGAGAGTTTAGAAATTATAATTTTATAGAAAACAGGTTAAGTACAAGTTTTAATTTGAAAATGTATTGGTCTAGGCAGAAAACCGGACAGAAAGCACATGGTAGTTCATCATCATCAGCCTATAATGTCCCACTGCTGAGCACAAGCCTCCTTTGACAAATGAGGGTGAAAGGGAATGGGCAGATATTCCATCACGCGCGCCCACTGCGGATCGGTGGAGGTAGGCTAGTGGTGAACCTACTGTTGGAATTTTTCAAGCCGCCTAGGAGGCATCCAACTAGCTTAACGACTATGACAATTAAGTGATAGCCGGGACCGACGGCTTCGCGTGCATTCCGAAGCACGGAAACGGTCGATTTGAAATACCACTAGGCGGTCACCCATCCAGGTACCGAGCACGACAGTGGTAGCTTAACTTTGCCGATCGATTAAGAACGGCTAATCATGCTACACCACGAGCGCTTCTAGTTACGTTTGCCAATTCACAGATAATGAAACAACATAATTGCAGATAACAAATGTCTCGTATCATTACTGATCGCTGACATCGACTCCGAAGCTCATGGCGCGTGACACAACCTGATAAATGGATTACGTAACACAGGATGGCTTTGTTAGCACATACAATTGTTATGATTACCCATGGCTGGGCTAACACTCGTGCTATGTACGCGCATACATTATTTGCTTAGGGCGGGATAGCAAAATTTACATTGATTCAGGATTTGCGCGGTGTTTGGACACAGGTTTAAAGGTACCCAAGGTATTTTCTTAGTCAACAACAATTGTTTTGTTTGACATGGATAGGTGTTTTTATTAAACTTTATTTGGACAGCATGTTAAATAGTGAAGTACTGGTTATGGAGATTTTATAGCTTTATTGTTACAGATTTCCTTGTTTTACGATTTTTACTAAAGTTTATTGTCGAGATTTTTCGCCGTATTTTCATTTATAATGAAGACATAACACTATCGTTTCAAGTTTATGGATTCATAAAAAGAGATGCGATACTTGTTTTGCTCTTTGTCGCCGTAAAATCCGTGCAGATTAAAATTATGCTTCCCATTTTACGAGAAACCTTTACAGCGGAATATTTAAATTTGTTTTATTTCATTATCTCACTTGTTCTATTCTATGAAGCTTTGTTATGTACTTTAGTATTACCTACCATTATTGTTATTCAAATTCTGATGTTTTAGAGTCAATTGGCAGTACTAATGGCCGTTAAACATTATAATATTGCAATTGTCTACGCTATACAATTTGTTATGCATTCCTCAAAACACAATAATATTTTTTTTATAATCACAATTATAATCGAACCACAAGACGTCGGGAGAATTTCCAACTATACGTTTTTTTACTGTGTATAAGCCTGTGTTTGACCACAATCTCACCATGGTAAGTGATGATGTGGCCGATGGTGGTAAGCACACAAAGCCTAGAAGGAACTGGTCTCAAGTGCAGCTGTCGGAACACACCGGTAGATGCTTGGCGACAGATTTTCAACTTGAGGGTGGTAGCCAGCCAGATGGGTACTACAAAGTACCCTACCACCGTGCTATGGTTTCCTCACGATGTTTTCCTTCACCGAAAGCTCAAGCTCATTGTAGGATTCGAACCCGGGACCTTCGTCTCGGTATCCGACGTCACTACCACTGAGCTATCATCGCCTTAAAACGTTGTCGACATCCCGCGTACCCGGACACAACGCTTCGCTTCATCGTTTCTTATACGAACAGCAAAGGAGTGGAACTCTCTTCCGGGGTCTGTGTTTCCCGATACCTTTAACCTAGATGTATTCAAGATCAGAGTGAATAGGCTTTTCCTGGTTGAGTGTGCTACATCCTCGGCCTCGTCATAACTCCTCATGAGGTCAGTCGATGGTCAAACGCAAGCCCATACAACATAAAAAAATGCGATGTAGGTAAACAAGCGTTCGGCCCTCCTGATGGCAAGTGGTTACAGTAGCCATATGGACGTTTGCAACACACGGGGCATCACTCATGCGCAGGACCACAACATATACAATTATTTGGCTGCGGTATTCTGTAAGGTGGAGGTACTTCCCCAGTCGAGCTGTTCTTTGAGCGAATAAACGTTACGTACCTCTCTTAAAAGTACACTATCAATGTAGAATGTAATTCAACAATGGCTGAACTCTTCGGCATAAAGCCTTGTTCACGTACGAGGCTAACTAAGGTAGACTGAATTCGTTAAACGTTACCTAACCAGATTCAAACTTAAATCCGGTTAACGTCCCCTGGCAATTAGCCGCCCCGGTAGGTGAGGACTTGTGGCAAATAAGCCACCTGAATGGCGTTGTTTTAAAGGAACAATGCTTGTTTTTACGTGGAAGGGATTTTGAAAGTCTTACATACTATAGTATGGCCACAGAGTAAGTAATCATACATGTTTATTAATGTGTGAAAGTTTGTATGTACAATTATGTAAATGTTTGGTATTCAATCACGTCCTTTTAGAAAAATGGATGTATATGAAATAAAGCACATAGAAACAGCATAATTTCTATCCTGAATTAAAAGAATTATACTTTAAGTCCGAAAAAATATAAAAACCTCGGAAACGCCAGAGGAGAAATACTACAGGTTTTGGCAAAAACTGCAGAAAATTAAAGCTCTGTACTTTTTACTGTCTTAAATTTGACCACAGCTTTCCACGTTTTAAACAGGTAGATATAGTAAAGGGCATGAGTCGTGAGCACAGATCACCTGCGCAGTAGTTAATTATTCGGTCTGTTTGGCGGAATGAAGAAGGGGGGAGCGCCGAGCTGCACACGATTGGTTCGTCAGTCGATACTCGTCGTCTATTGGATTCTTGCATGTCATTTGGCTACTGTGATTTGGCCAAAAGTGTATATGCGCGAACTTGTCCACACTACTGGCTATCTGTGCTCACCACTCGTGCCTCATACTGTACCTAACCTGTCATATTCCACTTCATGTACTTACTATACCAGTTCAACTGCGCAAAGTTATCAGGTTTACTGAACATTGTAAATGCGAAAAAGGAGCAATTTCCGTTTTGAAAACCGAACATTCCAACGATTTATTCCAACAGCCAATCTCAATAAACCGTCTTTCGTTACGTAGACAAATATCGAAAAATAAAATCCTTACTGTTTTCACCTAAGCCAAATTGACGGTTGTTTTTGGCGGCGAGCCAACTTGCAGACTTAGAAACCTCTTGTTCACATAAAACGTCGAACAAATTGCACCGACGCACCCTAAACACGAATAAAAACCGCTTCTAAGCTTTCATAAAGACAATCTTTGTCAAACGCAGAGTGAAAATATTCCATAGTGCTTAGGAATGGTGTCGCAAGAATTTTCATAAAAATGCAAATGTACTCGCAACGTATTACACCTGATATTTACTGTCTGCGTCTATTGCACTAACGGCTCCTTCATAAATGTAAATTTTGAATTTGAATTATCGTCTTTACACTGAATTCCAAAGATTTTGTATGTCCAAGATAAACAGAGACAGATCGAAACGCGAAGAAGATGAATGTTAGGGATTTGTATAGGAAAAATAAAACCTAGTCTTGTGTTAATAGATATCCTGTTGTGAAAACTGATTTTAGAGCCGATTAATGATAATATTGTGATAAAATAATATAGTTGAAAACATTCCAATGAAAAAATACGTTTTTACCAATGAAACGTATAATTTTGCGGGTTATTTCTCAGTAAGCGCGTCACAATTGCTCAAGGAACAAGTCACAATGTCAACATACACTTTTCCAATTTTATTTCAACGATCGTAATTATTTTAAAATTGCACCAGAGTACTCGGGACGGTATGAGCTCTTACTCGGTATTTTTTTTGGCTCACGTCAAAATTGTTTATACGTCTTCGCAAGTGTTCATATTGATTATGATATCTCTTTTACTACATACTTCTGATGTCCGCTTAGCCGCGCGTAGTGAAATCTTAAGTCTATGCATGGTCTATGCTTAATTCAATATCAATTATTATGCTAGACAAGTTTCGCCAGCCTGCCATTCATATTACATGAGTTTACTGCTTTCAATTTACTTAGACTTTTCATTTTCAAATGAAATGCAGTCGTTCTGTGTGCATATGCTATGCATATTATATATTTATGACAACATCAGCAATACTGTATAGTTGAATATAATAAAGCTCAAACAGTTCTTGTCTATCAGTAAGTATTTTAACAGCCGTACCTACTTGTTATAAAAAAATTACGGTAAGTGTCTAATGTATATTTTTTTTATACCACTAAGGTGGCAAACAAGCATAGGGCCCACCTGATGGTAAGCAGTTACCGTAGTCTAAAGACGCATGCAACACCAGGGGTATCACTCACGCGTTGCCGACCCTGAAGAAATCTCTTCACACCCTTTTTGAAGAACCCCATATTTACGAGTATAACTATATATAGTTAGAATACCATTTTCATTCAAGAATAATTCACTAATCATTTTCATGAGTAGGCAATCATATGTAGACACATATCTAACATCTCAAGCGAAAAGGTACTTATCATATTTTATCCCTTTTTATCACTTCCGATTGCATAAGTACGACTAGTATTCTTTTTCAATGACAAAGATTCGCCGGCTGAATAGTAAAGCAGAGAATCTCACTTTTTTCAGGAGCCAAGGGTCGTTTCGCTTATCGATCTCGTATCGTGTACGCTTCCTGAATCACAATGAAGTTTTCGATGAAATTCATTCGAGACGAATATCTTTTTCGGAGCACTTTTTCCTTACAGCATTTGGAATGTAAACGTTTTGATTAGCTATGACGCGAACGCTGATTTCGCTTATCTGTGTTTATTCTGTAGTTAGGGTAATATTGTTTGCACTGCTCGTTCAATTATTTCTTTTTTATTCTCGATAATTTTATTTACTATGTTTTTGTTGATTGCATTTATCTCTTGTAGATTCATTAAACGAATCTTATTAAACCAAACTACCACAGCTGTCAAGTTTTCCTCAAAGTTTCCTTGATTGGTAATTCTATCAAATTGAATGGACACGTTTCAATAAACTTAGACCAATAAATCTTTGCGATTGCTAATCTTCCTGCTGTTCGCTTATATAAATGTCTACTTTGATGTTATTTTAAGTGCTAAGTAATTCCTTGAAGGCTGGCACAGTCAAACACTGTGTTTTATTATATTATACGAAATCTGTAGATACCTTTTTGGCAATCGTCGCTGAGAATGTTGCTGAAATGCATGCGAGCTGTAAAAGTTTACTGGAATTTAAAGTTACTAGATAAGACTACTTATGATACATTAAGTGTTTGATTGGGTGCCTCTGTGCGGTACATTAGAATAATCGAAATAAAACAAATCAACAATTAGAAAATTTGCATCTACGTAAGTATTTAGCGTCAATTTTAATAGCTTCATTAGCGAAATTTTAATTTAGGAAATTATAAACCTTGTCCTTTTTTATAAGTTTTCAGTTCATAAGTTGAATGATTGATTATGAAAAAGTTTAATTATGCCAAATATTTTTTTTTTGTAAAATATCGTTCAATGAAACTTAGTCTCATCCAGATTGACATAGCGCGAGGAAAAATCATAACTGAGTGTAGGCGTCATGAATCTACCATTAATACCTAGCCGCAGGCCACGCTGCTCCAATTTGTTCCAATTCCAAAGTTTAAACAAACTTTGTACGAGAACTTTGCATGATTCCTGTGATTAAATGGATTTCGGATTGCCGGTGAACGAAATTCCGAAACTGCCGATTCGTCGTTACAAGTAAACGGCTCCCAGAAGTTAGGGCACGTAAAATTTCAAATTCTGACTTTATTTGGTTCGGTGTAAAATTTTATTCTAGCTTTTTCGGGTTTCAGCCGTACGAGAGTGCTATTTTAAAAATGAGGTGACGGAGTTTAAATTCACCTCTCCACTGAAGTGGCAAAAATGAATGCATATTTTTACAAATTCAATTTGCGAATAATTTATTGAACTCACATAAATAATAATGTCTGATTTTGTATATGATATTAATTATACTTATTAATGAATTGTCTAATTAATTTGCCGCAAAATAAATACATTTTGACTAAAGCAGAAATATAAAAATGTGTGTAAAAAAGTTCCACAATTTTCCTTTCATTTCACTGAAAATTCCATCTATCCACCGTCAAACGGAGCTCCAAACTAGTGAATTAGAATCAAGAAGAACCGGCTCACTAATAAAATACGTGTCAGTTAACTTAGACTCTCAAGTTTTGGATAGCGTACTATTCAGTCAAGTCTGGCTTAGAACCTTGAAGAAACAGTTTCAGGGACTTCTAGATGTAAGGCTGTTACACTTGCGCTTTTTACGGCTCACTGTTTACTAAACGGTCTGTTTAATTAACGAAATAAGTTTGCTTTAATTTTTGTAAACTAATTAAAACTATAACAAAAAAAATCTATTTGTGTATTTTAATTACTTTTAAAGCATGTATAGCCTTATTTTTTATAATCTAGTTTAGTTTTGTAAAAAAAAACAATATTTTAATTCTAACCTAATCTATGTTTGGCATCGAAATATTACAATTTTTTTACTATTTTTCGACCCCACAGTTACCACCCGTGAACCTCTATTTTACCCCTTCAGGGGTATAATTTCGGAAAAGCATTTCTTAGGGGATATTTACCATAACACCTATAAGAAACTTACCTGCCAAATTTCAAGTTCCCAATGCCTCTATATTTTCTGAATTTTCGTGATAAATCATTGATTCGCTTTTATATATATGTATAGATTTTTTTCATACTATATTATTAAATGTGGGTTAGATGCAACTATTTAAAAATTAAAATATAGTTATACGTTTTTGCAAATCGTGTTTCACTGACGTTAACACGGCACGTTCATTTGACGTTGCGTGTAGATGAGGTGAAAATATTTTTATTTGCAAATAAATTTCATTTCATTTGGTAAGTAATGCAAAATAAGTCCCATTTCATTGTTGCTATGTACGCAAGTGAAATATTAAACACACGTCATTTTTAAAATGAAATCTGGAATTAGATAACTCTATTTTTTTATAATCGATGTGGTCGTTAAAAAAAGGTTAATTATTTTTTATTTATTTTGTGTTGAGTTCTAATTTCAAATGTAATCCAACATAATTGAACATTTCATTTCCCACTGGAGAAACGTTCGTCTCAAGCAGTTATACAGCGCTAGTGTGCAACGCCACGTCACGTATGTAGTGCTCTCTACAATTCACTTATCTGGCTAGAGTCCGCCGCGGATCCCAAGTGGGGCCATAGAACGTGAGACTTGCACCAAGTTCTCGAACGAACTTATTGTCCGACGGAATGAAGTGAAAGATTCTTTTTCCATTTTGCAAATTTGGAATTATATTGCTTGTTCGATTCACTGGTATATTAATTTGTGTACGTGAACATGTCTGTTCAGAGTCTGGGTGTAAATATTTATAAAAGTATATTTAGTAGTTTATCAGCTATCTGTTTTCTATAGTTAAAACTACGCTTAGTTTGGGATTCAATATCAGTGGGTGAAGAATGTCCCAACATAAAAAAAACGAGCTAAGTGCGAGTCTGAGTCTGACGCGCTCCTCATATAAACGAATATTTCTTGCAAAAAAAAAAAAGAAAATCGCATTCGCAGTTATGTCTGCCATAATTAATCAGGAATGACATCATTTTACATCAATCATGAATAATTAGTGGAAATCTGCGATGAATAGCTCGCAAACAGTATACGTTCAGTAACATCCCTCATTTTGAAGGTATTTTATTATATTTAATTCGATTTTAATTTAATTTATATTCACTTATAAGGTAATATAACATCTTTCTATATTAATCCTAACTAATGTTATAAATGCAAAAGTGAGTTTGTTTGTTTGTTACGCCTTCACGCCTCAACTACTAAACGGATCATCATGAAATTTGGCATGCAGATATAGGCTACTTTTTATCCCGGGAACGCGGGTGAAACTGCGGGAGACAACTAGTATAATGATTAAAGTACTCAGTATTCCAAGCCCCAAGCTAATCCAATAAGAAAATATGAGAAAGAACTCAAGGAAAATCTAGGCTACATTCAAATCTTATGATAATACCTAATATAGTCCGCAGGCTCTTAAAAAAATATTTGGTACGAAATTAAATTTCCCAAGGAATATTACGTAAGCTCGTTTCTTTTTATACAGAGGCAAGTTGGTTGCAACATTAGTTCGCAGAGTTAGCGGGTTTTCTTCGTCCAAAAGTGGTAATATTTTCCGACGATAAATTTTAAATGCCTCCATTTTACGTGCACTTTCTCTTAGTTTGTTAGATTATGGGCCCTTCGCTGAATTTATTGCGTTTGCGTTTTGTTGTAATTTTAATATCAAATGTTTTATTGTGGAGATAAACTGAAACAGTCAAACTGCTGTTTGAAACATTGTATTGTAGCATCACTCAAATGTGTAGGAGAGTTAAAGTAGTTAAAGAATATCAATAAAATAGAGGTCAGATATAAATCTGACCTGAAAAAAATCAAGAGTTTTTTTATAAACAAAAGATATTCATAACATTCGAACGTTTCTGAATTATGAAAGTACTAGCTGTCCCCCGCGGTTTTACCTGCGTTCCCGGGATAAAAAGCCTATGTCCTTCTCCATACTATAAAATATCTGCATGCCAAATTTCATGATGATCTGTTGAGTAGTTGAGGCGTGAAGGCGTAACAAATAGTATTAGTAAGGATTAGGATATTTCAAGTATTAGAGTATTCACAAATCATAAAAATATTCATCAACTTTGTTACGCTTAAGATCATATTTGTTGATGATGCTTTGAAATTCAATCAAACCCAATTATTTATTCGCTCATGTATTCCTATATAAAATATATATTTACCCATGAGGACACCCTTAAATGTAAATATCGCATACGTAAGCCGTAATAGATATAATCGTGTATAACGTACGAATGAACCCGGTAAGCATACATCGCTGGATTTGTTGCCGGTATTTATTTTAACATCAGCTTAAAGCCTGACATACGATTACGACTGCGAGGTACTCTGACCGTAAATATTTGTTAAAAAACATTGAATAAACAAATAAGACCGGCTGAACTGTAAATTGGGTATGACTTGGATTTTTCAATTATATTTCTACTGTGTCAATAATAATTATGATTTTTGTATTACTGTATCTTAGATATATTAGCATAACTGGTAAATTTGAAATTATTTTTATTTTTTATAAAAATATGTTTAAATGCCTCCATTTTAAGCATTTTAACCTTTTATATACTTGTTCGGTAAATGTCAGCTACGTTAGTTGTTAAAACTATCAAAACCTAGAAAAGTATAGATGATATAATTTTACGTCTTCTACTCTGTATATTAGCTGTCTCTTTTCCACTACAGTAAAGAGCGCACCTACTAATTAAGACGACAATAACTATGAAGAGATTACCGTTAATGCTACAGCTGCGAGTGCCTCCAAAAACATTCCTTTTGATATAACTTTTCCTTTTGTTTTTCGTCAGAGACAGATTTCCTCTCCATTAGACAAATTGTTTTAAAAAGTTGGTAATTCACGAAGTTAAGAGTTGAAATGATGAGCATTAATCAGTCAGATGTTAGGATAATCGTGTAAGCTTATAATGTTGTCAAATTAAATGGAAAATTCGCTTTCATTCAACAGTTGAAATCAAAATTAAAAAGGATTATTTTTACTATTGAATGATGTTGAATATAAAAAAATACTTAAATAATTTAATAAGTTATTTTTGAATACACATTACTATTGAATATCCGGATCTCAACTTAATAAATAAAATTAAAAGTTGTTTTAATGCCGTTCATTTCCTTTCATACGTTAATTGGAAGTTCAATTCATGGTTGTAAATCAATATTGATTCATACAACAGATTATCCACTTCAATCGGTATTCAATTATTGAACTTTTTAAATAAATGTGATATATGGCAGTATAAGCTTCCAACTTGTTCCATTTTAAAATGTAGGTCACAATGTGAATTAACATACAATATTTACACTAACTAATTCCCATACCTAGTTTTTTTTTATCCAATATACCGTTTTTGTTTTTATCAAAATTAGCCTCGAGAGTCATTTGAGCATATTTCGCTATTGGGTATCAGTACTTTAGGATTTGGCCATCCATGCTCACTTGAAAAATTCATCCTGTATACAGAATTGGTAAATCGTAAAACGGTTTGTTCAGAATCGTTTACTTATAAATATGTAAAGTTACAAAAATCAATTCAGTAGGCAATTATGAACAAACCGAATATTTAGCATCAAAATCTGTTTACACGTTGTTTATCGTCGACCTATTGTTTTAATCTATGCTTATATATAGCCATAGAAACCCATTTCCTTCAAAAGCCTATTTAAGAAACTACCAATAACTTTTTGCTTTTAAATAGCCCCACAACATAAAAGCAAAATATTATGTACCAAAAATGTCTCTATGCACAAAAAGCACTTTTTACATTATCGCGCAACACCCATTTTCCCGGCCAATGTCCTTACACAATATGTATCCTTTTCAAACATCCGACCTAACCATTATAGTCGCTAATAAGACTGGGGCTTACCAGACCTCGATTTATAATAAATCGAACAACCACCGTTATCGTCGTCGAGCACACAATGAAAATCCGACTTATCTTACACCACAGGGTCCAAAACATCCAAACACCCTCTGGCTATAACCTTGAGTGATGACCAACGATTTGTAAAGACCCCGTCGTCGGTCGTTACGACCTCTTTTCAGTTTTTATTCTCCTTTATGATGTTTCATTTTATGATTGTCTGCAATATTAGGATGGTACGTGACGCTATGAAATATGCTTTCGGTTCATGTGACCTTTCGCCTTTGAATCAAGCTTGGACAAACATTTTCAATGCTGCTATAGGCTCAATAACTTAAAAAATTTCTCGGTATTTTGAATCCATATCTAGATCTTTTCTTTAACTATGATCAACCAGTTATCGTCACCTTAAAAGGCGATAAGCTCAGTGCTAGTGACGTCGGATATCGATACGAAGGTCCCGGGTTCGAATCCTATAAGCTTGAGCTTTCGCTGAAGGAAAACATCGTGAGGAAATCATAGCACGGTGGTAGGGTACTTTGTAATACCCATTTGGCTGGATACTACCCTTAAGTTGAAAATCTGTCACCAAGCACCTATCGGTGTGTTCCGATAGCTGCACTTGAGAGCCAGTGCCTGCTAAGCTTTGTGTGTTACCACCTTCGGCCACGTCATCACTTAGGTACCATGGTGAGATTGTGGCCAAACTCAGGCCTATACACAGTAAAAAAAAGTTATAATTCTCGATCTAATAAAAAAATATTGACATAAATCACGCTTCGAAACTCATCATCATCTGCCTGCCCTGTTCCCAATCATTTGGGGTCGGCGCAATATGTACGCTTCTTCCATTCGTCTCTTCTATCCGTCATACCAGCATCCACTCCTTTCTTACCCATATCATCTTTCACACAATCCACGCTTCGAAACCAACTCGTAACAAACTGTAGGAGGTATCATGTTATCAAACAAACTTTTTAATGATTGATTGTAGAGGTTTGATTACTTCTAGAACAGGTAAAAGTATCCGTTTTCTGAATTCTATAAGATGCTTCTATCTAATGGTTGAAATTCAGTAATTGGGTTGTACTTTTCTCACATGTTTTTGACCTAGATACCAAAGTTTGAAGTGATTGCCAAAATCGATTGGTCCATATCTGGCAGTTACATTCAGTTATCAGATTAGTTTACTTACTCTGCAGAATGAGATTGCACAACCATTCCATATTGTTAAGATTTTTGCGCATTCTATTTCGCTCGCAGCAGGTTTTTGGGTCAGTTGTGAAATTTGCAAGCACAAGAATAAAGCTGTTCGTATTTTGCTAACCAGCTTTATGAACTTACAAAAACCATGTGTGTTTGTATGCAAATAAATAATACTCCAACCGGTAACTGGTTTCAGGAATTTTCAGCTAAAGTATTGTATGTGTGAAACAGCAACGCTGCTCACGTTGTTATAAATCCGTTTTGCTCGTAAAGAAAATTGTGTAATATATCATCGTGTTAACGCCGTGTGAGGGAGCCCGTTTATCAACTCAAGTCCTCTAATAATATCTCTTATGAATGTTATTTCACCTTTTTAATATCCTAATAAAGCTGAGAGTTGGCGCGTAATGGAACAATTATATGAAATGGAAATACGTTTGTGAAAGTTATTTGGTTACATGGGATTATCATAATGTTGGGTCTAACTTTGAAAAACAATTGTATTATTCTGAGTATCTATAACCATTAATACCTTATCATGAATTTAATATTAGGTACTGGCACAGTTTAGATCTAACAGTAGTAAAATAATTAGCTCAAGCCGATTTGCAATAATGTCATCATGCATAATAATAATATTATTTTTTATTTAATCATCAGCTACATGCAGATGTAAATTTTGAAGATTTACTTCGTTACGATGTTGGGTGCAGACCCAACATCGTAACGAAGTAAATCTTCAAAATTTCAATTACGATTCATAACAGCAACCTGAGGAGGGTTCTCAAAATTCAATTACCATGTTTTGCACGACATGTATTCCACGAGATGTATTATGTTTTATGAAACATTTTACAATATTACTACACATTGAGAATGTAAGGGGGCTGGTAATACGACATTTCTTTGGATAGTAAACATCTTGTGTTTGGAAGCAGGCAAATAAAATTTACATTCTAGTACCATAAACATGGGACCAATAAAGTCCTGCATTTCTATGACTTTAAATTGCAAGTTCTTTGTTTATTATCATATTATATCTCTATTGTTTTATTTTATGCAATGGTAAGGAAATATAGGATAATAATGTTTCCCCGGAGCATTTTCCTTGTATCAATATGGAATCTTCTATGATAAAATGGTTACCTACAAAATCTCCATTACGTGGTTTTATTTTTCCTTTAGAGCGTTGAATGATTGGTATTACTAAGCATGTATTTATCAATAAGACGATGTCAAGAGAATTTAAACATACATACAGTATTCAACCAAATAGTATTTGCAAACACATGACAAGACGTCTCAGCGTTTGTACAAGCACATAGAGACGCAGATATATTCCCTCTTCAATTTGCGACTAGAAAATTGGATTTGATCCTCAACAGTACACGAACGGTCATTTATCTCAATTCTGGAGGCACAGACAAAACGAGGCTCGATATATTGATGAACCAACTTCAAATGTGTATCTACGCCTATCATAAATAACACCATCGATCTTACTTGAAATGTATTGATAACAGTGGTATATCGTCAGAAATGGTAACTTGGTTCTTGTATTGTAAAGCATGTTTAGGTTTCGTTCATTTTTATATTCATAATACTATAAAGTTTCTGATTTAATAGAGTACAATAATGTATTTGAATCAAATGCTACTTTTCAGACTATTTTGTTGATACTTGATATATAAATTGTTATACTGTATAAGATATCACTCACTGACAAAAGTACTTTGCTGTTTTAGTCATAGATGACAAAGCTACGCATCACCCAGCAAAACTGTTAATAATTCCTAAGCAATCCCGCGACTATCAACCAGTGCTTGTTTGTATGTTTGTTCAACGTTATTAGATACTGTGGAAGCGACGTTGATCCCGATCCTTGCTTGGATACGATCTAAATTGCCTTGTACACCAACACTGTTAGGGATGAGGGTGTTTTAACCCTGAATAGTGATGAGACATAAAGAAAGATTTTTTCCGAGGCAAAAAATTTAGTTGAGTAATTTAATAAAAAAATATGGTTCGTTAGTTTGAACTTCTGGCGGATTTTGAAAGGTAGTTATGTTTGTCTAACTTCTAGACTTTGTATAAGTTGGCAACACTTTGGCAATCACCCTGGTATACCTCAGCACTTTCCACTTACCTCAGATAGACCTTCTAGCCAATACAAATTACGATTTGAAACGCGTACCCGAGATAAAAACCCTTTTGAAATACCTTTTTGAAAACCTTCAAAATCTGTGTTCTTTTTTATACGACCAAGACGGTCAACAAGCGTACGGCCCGCCTGGTGGTTAGCGTTTACCGTAGTTTGACGCTTGCAACAAACGGGTCATCACTCACGCTTTACCGACCCTTCCACCCTCCCCAATGAGTACTGGTGACCTTACTCACGCGCAAATACAACATATTTAGCAACTCCACGATATTTAGCTATAGCTGTATGTTAGTTAGTTTAACGTTATAAACTTAGAGATATACAAATGTCTCACTTTTCAGTTTAAAATATTAGTTTGGATTATTCTCGCCTCTTATCTTTTGATTGTATGTTTGCATCATGTATTTCCTCGAGATACTTAAATATACAAATTTTACTCGAGTAGTATATATAAACTTAAAAAAATATTCGTCACATCACTAAAAACGGAGTACTCGTAAGTCGTGACTCTATTGAGGTGAAATGACGTTGGCATAGTAAAAAAATATTGTGGCGGAAAAATTGAAGCAAGATTTTTGTAAGATGCGTGTATGTAAACAATAGATGTAATTTCTTTTCTTACACAGTATTTTTTATTTACGAGGTTTATTTTTATCCCATTTGATATCGCTCTATTTGTATGATTTACTGTTCTATGAAATAACATGTAGGAATATGCCACAGAATATCTTACTGTTAAAGTGTTATTTAATATCCTTTGTTTAAAGTTCACTTTTCTAAAATATTGTTTCTGTCTGAGCTGTTTATGTTTTAATTGTGCTCCATTTCTGATTTTTACTAGTTTTGTAAAAAATAGCTAGAAGAAATGACAATTATAGGTTCTAGACTAGTTATTTAATGGAGACCACATACAAGTTAAGCTGCCACCGTTGTGCTCGTTACCTGGATGGGTGACCGCCTAGTGGTATTTCAAATCGAGCGTTTCCGTACTTCAGAAGGCACGTTAAGCTGTTGGTCCCGGTTATCACTTAATTGTGATAGTCGTTAAGCTAGTTGGATGCCTCCTAGGCGGCTTGAAAAATTCCAACAGTAGGTTGACCACTAGCCTACCTCCACCGATCCCAGAGTATTGCCCATTCCCTTTCACTCTCATTTGTGAAAGGAGGCCTGTGCTCAGCAGTGAGACATTATAGGCTGATGATGATGATGATGATGACGGACAAGTTTTAGCGCATTGTGAGAGGTTGAGCGCTTGGTAGACAGATTCCCTTAGATAACCTACGAAATATAGCGGGCAAATTCAGAGAGCTAAATAATTTGTATATATGTTGAGGTAGCCTATTTCCGTCATATCATAAAAGAAGTAATTTAAAATTATGGGAGCTTTTTATTTTTATATTTTAAGGGCTTGAATTTTTGTATACCCTCGCCCTTGAATGATAATTACAAGACCGAGCAGGATGTACTCTTGCTGAATGCCTATTCACGCTAGCCTTGAGGATCCTCAGATTGTTGTAGCCAGGACATACAGATGCTGGAATCTTATTCTACATCTCACATTTATTTATTTAGGTATGTCAGGAGCACCCCGCGAGCGCATCTCGACTTTTTTAAGGGGCTCCACTGAAAATCAGTGCTGGTGGTAGGTAGGTACTTGCCACAGCATATGCTGAGTGGAGTCCTTTTTGGCATCACACCACAAATATTAATTTTACATACCTTTATATATTTTTTATATTAGTGGCATTTAATAATATAAGCTTTGCGTTATTGTGTTTATTTTTGTTCTCGTTTATATAAGCTTCTGTTTTTGTTGTTTTTATTCTACGTTCTGTTTCAATGTTTGTGATGTGTGTGTGCCAAATAAAGTTTTGTCTATTGTCTAAGTTCCTTCTTTGCTATCTGAAATGAAAACATTATTCCCATTACATTGGGTCATTGTTTTGCATTTAGACGACTTATGACTGGAAATTTTCCCGACGTCTTGAAATGTGTTGTAAAAATAGCAATGAGTGGAAAAAAGCATCGTATGTTATTTACTTGATAATTAAATAATAATGCTTTTATACGATTTCCATTTACTCGCGGCAAATAATGTGGATGAATTGAGTGAATGAATTCCAGTCAATAGGTGTATTTTAATTGGATAAATTCAACGCACGAGATAATTGGATCATTCAATACGTTTAATGACTTCGTAAACGAATAACATGATTGCATTTATTTTGCGTCGATTTATCAAGAATTTTCCAGTCGACATTTTCGATATGAAATTTTATTTGATTAATTTTACCATTAAATTTCAATTTCCTTACATATTATTGCGATTAAAATTGAGCTGAATTTTACTCTTTGCCACAAAAAGTATGCAAGGCATGAAGCAGCAATGATAAAAAGAGTATACTGGATTTTCAGACAAAATAAAATTTCCTGACTTTCCACATAATATTTTCAGACAAAATAAAATAACCTGACTTTCCACATAACATTTTCAGACAAAATAAAATAACCTGACTTTCCACATAACATTTTCATATTTTGGTTTAAAAAAAAAATGGTTGACAATCTGTTGCCAAGCACCTCGGTGTATGCCGACAGCTACAGCTGCCATTTTCGTCTAGTCATCATCATAATAGCCCATGGTCATATTGTGGTTAAACAGATGCCACCTAACACCGTAAAAAAGCGAATCCTACAAATAAACTTAAGTTTTTAGTAAGGTAAACCTCGTGAGAAGACTATAACATATGTACAGTGGTAGGAAACTTTGTTGTACCCATCTGCCTGGCTACCACACAGCTGTCATCCCAGTATGAATAATATTCAAATAGAAAACTTATTCAAAACAAAAAAATAACATATAGTTTTGACAATTATAGTGCAAACCGCTTAGAATGCAAAACGGATCCTACATGCAGAACAACTGTTCGTAACGCCCGAAGCTTCAAGAAGTTTCCAGCCAACGTTGGTGAGTAAATTATTGTGCAAATTTTATTAATTACACAGTCCGAGTTTATTCAACAGTTTCACTAGTAGTTTTGATAATATTCTTAGGGTCGATTATTTAAATATCTACCTAGAAATGATTTAGGTTTCATGTGTTTTCTAACTGGAAAATAGTTACTAGGTAGTTATCGAAAGGTTTATATCCACTTACTGGATACACTACTGGCTCAGTAGTGTATTCAAATTCTTCAAATGGGTTTGAATCATAGAGTAAGAATATTAACAGAGTGATAGCGTTAACAATATTACCTTGTTCAAAGCGTGAGCAGTTTGTATATAAATAGATGCCTTCATAGATTCATCGTATAATAGTGATTTACTGTCAAAAAAAATTACGACATGAGTTCCTTGTCACTTATTGATTGTTATATTGACAAAGAACGAGAAATAGGAATTCATTATATGTATTTAGTCGTTCAAACTATGAACGCACAGTTCGTTTCTAGGCAGCGATGCACATAGCCGTGTCCCCGGCACATACGCAGTCACTCTATAAATATTCTTTCTCTATGGTTTGAATCCTACAATTCATCGCATTCGTAGTAGCGATAGCTAGATAACCATATACTGGCTATCGCCGAGTATCTGCTGATGTATAACAGTAGCACCACTTCCCCTTTTATGTGGATGTACATACTAAGAAGCAAATGGAGACAGATTACTAGCGTTTATATTAAATCTTGAAAATCCTTCAAATTGAAATACACAAATACAAAATAAAACGTCTCATCACCCCTAAGATGTAATTATGTGTATAAAAACAAATAAAATCGTAGCACAATCAAGAACCAATTACATACCTACTGCGCGCCCTTTGCCACGTAAAGGCCTCAAGCACTGTCATGTTTATATTTAATTTCTCAACCGAAATGGAGTCAACATCGCTGTATTTCTGAAATTAATTGTAACCTCCGTTTGTCAGCTCGGCAATAGTATGCCAACTACACAGATGTAGAGTAATTGGATGGAACACGCTACTTATATGATAGCGCAAACATAGTTTAATTGGCTTTTAATATAGTAAGTAAAAAGATTATAATAATATTGATGAGTACTTTAGCACTTTAAATTTAGACGCAATGCTGTAGATAAACGTAATAAAATACTATTCAAAAGTACTGATGATATACGTTTGAGAGTCATCAGCCAATTTGTCCGCGCAAGAGTGTAAAAGCTATCTAAACTTCAAGAAAAAAAATATGTTTTTTTTTATACCATTAAGTTGGAAAACAAGCATACGGCCCGACTGATGGTAAGCAGTTATCGTTGCCTATGGACACTTGCAACACCAGGGGTAACAATCGCGCATTAAGGACCCTGAAGAAACCTTTTCACACCCTTCTTGAAGAACCCCATGCTGTAGTCCATTGGGAAAACCACGGCGGAGAGCTCATTCCACAGTCTGAGGATGTAAAGGCAAATAAATATTTTAGATCATAATCATCATCATCAGCCTATAATGTCCCACTGTTGAGCACAGGCATCCTTTCACAAATGAAAGTGAAAGGGAATGGGTAATACTCCACCACGCGTGCCCACTGCGGATCGGTGGAGGTAGGCTAGTGGTCAATCTACTGTTGGATTTTTTCAAGCCGCCTAGGAGGCATCCAATAGCTTAACGACTATCACAATTAAGTGATAACCGGGACCAACAGCTTTACGTGCCTTCCGAAGCAAGGAAACGCTCGATTTGAAATGCCACTAGGCGGTCCGACCAGGTCCGACCACGACGGTGGTAGCTTAACTTTGCCGATCGAATAAGAACGGCTAATCATGCTACACCACGAGCGATTATATTTTAGATAAAATGGTAATATATTCTTTCAGTGGCAAATAAACATTTAATCAACAACACATTGCACCATTTAGTTGATCCAACTCCATGGGTTTCCAATGCGGTCGACATGGAAATGCCGCGGGCGGTAAATCCGCGCTCGTGCCACGTGGCGTCCAGACCGCAGAAGTGCTTTTTGATAGACAGCCGTGGTGGGTCCCTGACGTTTAATGCCCCGTGTCGGATACAGTGGAGAATTTTTCATTTAACAGGAATTTGAGATTAATAGCTGAACAGACAATTTTGGCGCTCAAATCCTTGCATCTAAAGCCTGTTTCAGGATAAAAAGACCCTGGGTTGATAAAGAGCGATGCGTGTGTAAATGGTTTAATTACTACGTTGGATTTGTTTAATGACTGTTTAATGGTTGTTACTTTGTTTTTTAGATTTCCGTACCTCAAAATGAAAAAAAAAAAAAACCCTTATAGGATCACTCTGTCTGTCTGTCTATTATAACCCCATTCCCTCTTATCTCCAAAACTACTTAATCGCTTGGCTCGTGGTTAAAAATATAACAATGACATCTATTTTGTTATAATAGGACAGGCGTCCCTCGCGAGAAGCTTAAACTTAAAATAAAAAAAAAATGGTTTTTACTTATAGATTACACGAAAACATATAATAAATCTACGGTCTTAAAATAACATATTAAAATCTCAATATTGTGCCTACAAACTTACATTTGCAGTTGGGATGTACCTATACGATTCGGTGTTTTGCTTCTAATTTTATGATCTAAGCAATTTTTATTTATAACTAAATCGTTAATATTTTTTATCTAACTATTACGTAAATACTTTTATATTGGATTAAGATAAGCTACGAATTACTAATCTTATTTCTTGACAGAAAAATAACTTTTTACGAAGTAAACTTAATAATGTTTAAAATGAAATAAAAAAAAACAATGTCTTCTCATAAAATCTAAACAACAATATTTACTCATAATTTTAAGTCAAACCGCGTGTAAGAGGATTTAAACTAACAAAAAATATAAAGTGACTTTTTTTCTATAAGTATGTAGGACTGTAGGTATATCTTATAGCCCTAGCTTTCTTCAAAAAAAGTATTGACTTCATTATCCGCGTAATCATTCTAAAAAACGTAGTAACCGTAATTTATTAACTAAATACCCATCGTTCGAGAAACGAAAATAAGCCAATGTACGCCAATGAAGCGTAGAAAAAGTTATCACGTTTATCTGAGTTAACATAAACTGCAATTACCCAGTCTCCAAACGTTCCTGGGAAGGAAACGTACATTTCATGGGCATGAGAACGGGCCGAAACGCCTGTAGTGAAAAAGCTAAATAGATATTTTATCACTTTTATGGCCCCTTACTTTGAGCTCCGTTTGAATAACAGCGCACTGACTTTTTTACGCAGCAACGCCATGCTAACGTTTGATGTAATTTCACTCGGTTCAGTTTGCTTTGCTACTAATGGGCCGTATGAAAATCACTGAATTTGCTTTGAGAATTGTTTGTCCCAATTGGATGGGTTTATTTCTGCTCTCTGTTTAATTGTAGCCTCCTGACACATCTGTAGTCTGCCAAAAAGCATATTTACTCACTTTGATATAATTCAAAATTGGCACAGAACCTATTTAGTATAGAATCTATACTATAGATACTACCCCCTTATTCATAATAAAGTTACCAAACGTTGATTAGCTAAAATTCCGAAGTCTTTATCTGACAGGTAACATTTGGTGATCGAAAGAGTGAGACGGGGCACACTATTACACTGATTTAGTTAAAAAGCGATTATGAATAAGGGGGTTCATGTATAAGTGAATATATGAATTCAAACGTGAAAAAGTACAATTAATTAGTAAGGTAGGTAAATAGGCTTGAAAATTTTTTATTTAGTTAGTATTTGCTTTGGCCTTGTATACCTGTAAAGAAAAACAAATTACCCACGACACTTTGCAATTTATCAAAATACTTAAAACTAATTATAAACCCCAGCATAAAGTTACACTACACTGCTTATAGATAATGATATTACAATTTACGGTAGGTATATAATTGTAAAATTGCACACAAATATTAATGACATAGAAAAGTTGAATTGATTTTTTTCGCGATTGGAATGGTATTAAATTAATTTATATTGATGAGTACTTTCACCCCAGCAAGAGAAACCAAATATACTAAATTAGTAAAAAATAATTATCAACCTATTACGAGACGTCGAAATGGTAGTAGAGGTTACGTCTTTAATCTGTGGTAGAGGCAGTGTTGGTACTTTAAAGTACTCACTTGTAAAGGGCAGCAGCACATCTTTAGACGACGGTATAGCCGTTAACCATAAGTGGGCGAGATAGCTGACAAGCATCTCCAAAACGGTTGGATCTATTTTGACAGGACTTTCACTGGCAAATAAACATGAATAAGCAAACAACTATGTATAAAATACAATCTATATCGGTATACAATATTTCTTTGAGTTTGCCGCTGCTACCAGTATCGATTAACGGTAAGGTTCCCAGCAGGCTGGCATCGTTTGTCCTCTCTGGATAGCCAACGCTGGCGGAAAACGTTCCCCAGCCGCTGCTGGTCTCCGGAGGTCTCGATAAATTTTGATGACAAAATTCGAGCAAACTTTTAGTCATTTTCTGCTTATCGGAAAGCCTCGTTGAATAAAAACGTTGTTCACTCTCATGATAAATTTTAACTTCAAAATGTATCAAAATCAATAAAAGTTATTTTAGTTTCGAAAGTTCCTACTATGAAATTTAAATATCAAATGTGAGATGTAGTATCTATTTACACAAACTTTGAAATATAAAATTACCTTCGTGAGCTTTTTAACGAATTCAATTGATATTGAATTGATCCTAGAGCCATCTATCGACAATATAAAGTCAATATAAGGTCTTAATAAATTAGTTAATTTCCTCTTGAGGGATGAATGTATAGGTCATTAGTACTAATCAAAAAAGAATATTAGAAAAATATTCCGTGGGAAAAAAACAAAATTCCGAAATTGAACTTAATATCAGTACAAAAGTATAAATTTAACCATTTATATAAAAAAACTCACGGATTATTTTTCTAATATTATTATTTGATTACTAATGACCTATACATTCATCCCTCAAGAGGAAATTCACTAATTTATTAGGACCTTATATAATGGTAGCATTGAGTAACTAAGAGGACACCTGGCTATAAGGCTTTTTACCCGACTGACCCGGAAGGAGGGTTATTTTTTTATTTTATTTTTTTATACCACTAAGTGGCAAACAAGCATACGGCCCGCCTGATGTTAAGCGGTTACCGTAGCCTATGAACGCTTGCAACACCAGGGGTATTATTGCGCGTTGCCAACCCTGCAGAAATCTCTTCACACCCTTTTTGAAGAACCCCATGCTGTACTCCATTGGGACGGCGGGGAGCTCATTCCACAGTCCAAGCGTCCGCGGAAGAAAACTTCACAGTTCGAAACAATTCTGGTTTCAGTGTGTGAGGATGGACTCCCCGTCGATGGCGAGAGTTGCGATGGTGGAAGGTAGCCGTAGGCATCAAGTCGAACAATTCCTTAGAACACTCTTCGTTGTACAAGCGGTAGAATACACATAAGGAGGCAAAGTCTCTCCTTAGACTGAGGGGATCTAAATCGCTTGTGTGCTCGGGATCGTCAACGATTCTGACGGCACGTCGCAGAACCGAGTCTAAAGGCCCAAGCTGGTATCTAGGTGCTCCCGCCCATAGATGACAGCAGTACTCCATATGAGGCCGGACTTGCGACTTATAAAGTAGCAGCCTTTGCCCCGATTGAAGTACTGCCTCGCTCGGTTGTTATGTTTTTTATGTTAGGTGGTTATGTTTTTCGAGTGTATGTATGTATGTATTTATGTGAAATTGTTATGAAGTACACGTCACAAAGTTGTCGCATGTCATCCTACTATTTGTTATGTTTGACCAAATGGCATAATTAAAGAATTAGGGGCTAACCCACTGGATCAATTACACTTGGGTCACGCACATTCTGTATAGTATTTTTTGTTATTATTTAGGTAAGTGAAAACTTGAAAGCAGTTGCGGCCTTATTAATACCTACATCCGCCTGATATTAATATCTGACCTTATAGGACTATAGCTGATATAAAATTTTAATAAACGATTTGGTAGAGTTGGTTTGAAATATATCAAGAAAACCGCGAATAAACAATTTAAGATGACACCAAATTGTTTCATTTTCACGGATTCAAAGTAACACTCGCCATTTTGTCCATAAAAAAAAATTACACGAGTATTAAAAATCAGCAAATCACCATGCAGATAAAACCATGTCACTCTGCTAACCAAATTAACAAACTGAAATGTCAGAGGGCCCGTAAAATCTGCCGAAACAGAGACATCACAACAATATGCTACTTTCCTGAAAAAACTAATTAGTCCGTCATTTACATTATCAAAAAATATTAGACACGTATTTTTTCTTTTGTCAATTAAACAAAAAAATACGAAGATATCGTGTGTTGAAGTTCCGCGTGACGTCACGGTGTGGTACACGTTTTAGTAACAAGTGACGTCACGAGCCCCCACTCCCGAAATTAGTCGCGCTTTATCTTCGTCAATTGTTAATGATTTGGTAAAGCAAAAAATACGTGTCCAATATTTTTTGATAATCTCACTGACGGACTAATTAGAATTATTATATTTTTACCCAGGCAACATCCCTATTCTTAATGTGGAGATCGCACTTCAGGAACCATCGTTTCGGAAGACTAAATTGGACCGCCGACCTTAGCAAGATTGTTGATTTGGGCCGGATATGAAAACGTAGCATTATCTGAGATCTGTATTTATCTAGCAGTGGATAGTATTAATTTCATTATCTATGATTATTGAGCTTCAACTAAATCGACAACCCTATTTTTAAAGTGATAATCATGTGTGTTGTCCATAGTAACTCCAGACTCCTCGTACGTTAATTATGCGAGCACACGATTTCGTTATAACATGGCACTGTATAATGTCAACTGCTATTATTTATCCTTTGACATGCGTTAATTATAATACGTTTGCATGTGGGCCTGAGTTCTCATAGTTTTTAGAAATCTGCAAATATTAGCTATTAGTTAGTTTTGTTTGGCTAAATGTTATTGTGATTATTAAAGAATAAGATATTGTGATTAAAGAATATATTAATTCTAATAAATATATTTATTATCGCACAATGGTAATTGCTGATGTGGCTAATAGTGATAGCACATAAAGCTAAAGGGAGAGCTACCTTGCAAGTGCCGGAAATCTTCTCACATACTCTAATCAAAAAAATATGGAAAATAGCATGAGAAAATATTATGTAGGTAAAAAATCAAAAAAAAGTTTTTGATAAAATTTTCATTTTTAATACAAGCTTTTTATGGTGACTGTACTTGCATTGTCATCCAATATACTAATGTATACCAAATTTCAGCTCAATCGGACACTGGGAAGTGTGTCAAATTTAACTTGCAAAATTTCATTACAGACAGCGGGACAGGTGAAAGTAAATAAAAGCTTGTAAAAACACAAACAAAACAAATATCTTTGTCTTTGTTGTGTGTTTAATGTGCTCTATATAACTTCTTCTAATAGGTCATACGTATCGTATTAGTAGGTAAGTAAAACATTAACATATAAGCAGCCCTAAAATAACAAGCTCATCCCTATTCAATAATGAAAACGTTAATATAAAAAGTGAAAACAAAGCCAAAGTGGACGACATCTGAAAGAGCTGAACACAAAGATATTAGGTCAAAGGAAAACGACACGCCATAACATTGTGGGCATAATTTTGTCCCGGTACAATGTTACTTCGCCCGGTTAACGGCCACCGAAGCTTTTTTTATACAATGTTTCCTTCCGTCCCCAGTACTCCGTTACTGTAATTGCCATTTGCGGGAGGATGAATAAAACATTTGCTTACTTAGATTCGCCGTATTCGATTCTGGTTAACGTATTTCTTATTTAATGGAGATGAACAGTTGGGAATACATTTGTTGTTAACATAAATATAGCTCTATTATTCCCACATAGTATTCCCTGGAAAATCGAAATGTAAAAATCTACGTTTAGTATTTTCGGGTTCCGAGATTTTTATTTTATTTTCAGCTGACGCAGTTCTTAGAATTCTATTTTATTTCATATTTAAGTAAATTATATAACAATAAACGCAATTTTTTCAAATTCTATTAGTTTCAAGGCAAACATAAAAAGGGCGTGTACAAATCCCTCCATTACACTTACAAAGCCAGACGATTAATCACGGCAGTTAATTCTATTAACAACACGTGGAATGCGGCTGTTTATCAAGCCAGTATTCAGCTATTTGTCAATTGGAACACCACTGGGACCGCCCCACGGTCATCACGCAGTCCTCGTGTCAAGCGATGTTCCATTAATTTCATCATATCACACTATGTTAGTAATTGGTCCAAATTTAGGGTAATTTGATAAAAATAAACTGAACTGTACACAACACTTTTGAAAAATAACAAAAGTTTAAGAACCTATTTTTGGTTGCCAAAGGCATTCATCTTTCTCCCCATCTGTACTTTTTACATTTGTTATTTACGGTACACACAGGTAACTAAAAGGCCTACAAATGTATATGAAAGGTTCCTAGATCCAAAAGACCACGGACCAACGCATCCATTCTAAGCTTACTCAAAATCACTCAAAGACTTTCGACAACCTGTTTACGCCGTATATTTGAGTACTTCGGCCACATTGCAAGAAAGAGAGGCGACAACCTTGAGAAATTGTTAATTACTGGCAAGGTGGACGGAAAGAGGCCGAGGGGTCGAAGCCCGATGCGTTGGTTTGATCAAATACATTGGAAACCAGTGTGTGTGATGCTATCCACACAGCAGAAGACTGATCCAGATGGCGAGCAATAGTCCGTGAAAAGATAACCCACAAAGGTCACGTCCCTCAGCAATGAGGTATACGATGCAAGGAGGGGATATCCAAAAGATATATGGGTCATTGAGCTATTACCTACTACGTATAGAGAAGACGCCACACATCACAACTATGTTCCGTTCAAGTGACGCCATTCGGCCGTGAAAATCACGGTCTGCTTAGACGACTAATTATTGTTTCAGCGCTAAAGAGAACTTTAGTTGACTCTAAAAAATGAGACATAACCTTTGCTTATGATAGCTTCTCTATACGTAGTAATAATAGCTCAATGATATGGGTACGGTAATAATGAAACTATTATTGAACACTTATAAACTGAATCCCATTTTAAAATCTAAAGATATTTGTCAAACTGTCATTAAATTTAAATTATGTTGATTATCTCTACTGGAGCAGACATATTGAATGTACATTTCAGGTTATTTTTGAAACAAAACTCGTGCATTCCACCATCGCCATGTTGCTAAACGACAGCTGTCTCTACAACGGAGCGAATTCAAATTATACTCGTGGAGTTAAAATTTGTCGGTAAATTTTCATGCACATATTTTCAGATTTTTAGTTTATAATATGACTGGTGCTACAATCCAGGTAATATTAACGATTATGTGAATATATATTTGTTAACTTAATTTCATAATTACGATTTGCATTTGTATCTATACTGGTAAATTCATGCCTAGCTGATTTATTGACGGGACTAGCTAAGTAGGTTCTGAAATGCCTAAAACTTAGGTTATATTTACGAAAATATGACTGCGCCAAAAACTATTCGTAACACAACATTTTATTACCCAAACAGTTAATAATCCTATGAATGTATAAGTTTTCTAGCTAAATAATACAGCGTACATTGTCTAATAAAAAATACAATGGAGACGAAACAGTAAACTATAATTCCATGCCACAATATAGCACGACGTGAAAAAAATAAATCTTGAAAAATATATTCTTCAGAGACCTCATATGTAACAAGAAGATATTCTATTCATATGGGTGATCGTAATTCGAGAAAGTTCCATCGGTCCTATGAAATAATCAAACGATCGTGTAGGCGGCTTCAAGCTTGAGTTGAGAACATTCGGTCATCAATAATGTATGAGTTTCAAGCGACAAAGTATGAAGACAAACACAACGCGACGTTTGTAGGGTGGTTCATTTGCACGTACCAATAGAATTGCACGTTGCTCACATGTTGAACTTGTACAGCGGGTTTGCTTCATACGATTAGCGATTGAATAATCTGAACCCTTAGTGGCGGCCGCGGAACTCATGCCGTGTGTTCTCCGCGTAGATTCAGCTACCGCGCACTACAGAACGGTATGCGGTATCTTTGTATTATACGAAAAGCAGTTGTTAAATTGCCAAAATTAACTTACAATAATTGAACTATGTAAAGTAAGGCCAATGAGACGAGATAAAGAATGTAAATAAACTTTCAGGGGTTCATACATTTTTATATAAAGAAATTATATGCAAATTTAAACTTCCTATTCTTATCGTTGTCATCCGTATTAGAAGAAACAACAATAATGATATTTTTTTTAATAAAATTTGATTTTTGTACCACGAATCACATAGCGACAGCTGCCGTCGACCAACTAACGTCATTATTACATGCGATTGAAAATGATCGCTTACTATCGTAATGTAACTCAGTAAAGCTTGTTTACATATTTTATCTCGTCTCGTTGGCCTTAATCTAGCCTAGACGTTTTTTTTACGTTTCAATAAGTTACTTCATTCTTATATAATCTAATCTTCAGGCACATCATTCTTACCATGATGAAGTTATAGTTATGGGTTATTTAAAAAAGAACTTTTATCATAATGTGAGCTGTTTTTTTTTCACTAGGTTACGAGATTTCATGCGTTAGGACGTGAAATGGTTATTGTCACGAAAATCCAAACATAAGATGACATTAAAAATATTTCAAAAATATTCCACATCGGAACAAATCTTGGCAATAAATCGCTCTCGCTGGCTCTTATCCAACAAATCAATGATACAAAACTTGGTCGCAGAGCAGTCGCGACAGAACGTGCCTTGCATGTCTAATGTCGAAAAGCGGATTGAATGAAAGTATTGTTCAGGAACAGATATAATGAAAATAAAAAGCAAGGTGAACTGAACAGCCTTGCAAAGTGAAGAACAGTTGTCTCCTTAGTCAAATTGAATAAGTTCCCCGCGGTGCATTGTTATTGGGCATTCCGTGGAGGATTCTCGTATAAATCTAACATGTTTGAACGAGACACGTCCTTTTTGTTACCCTGTTACGATACTTTCCTGTTTGTATTTACATGAGTTGTATACGAAAATATTCATAAAGAAGTATTTGTTATATACGAAACACATAAATAACAAGACCTAAATAAAATATATCCTACAGAACATTTTTCATAGACAGTTATTCCATGATTACAAACTAAACAGTTTACTCTGTGGAAGCCATAGCAGTACATGCTATTAAGATAATAAGTTCATCGAGGAGAAATCCCTTTATAGTAGGAGATCCCAGTGCCGCCAGACCTTCCTTATTTTCTGACGGATAAAATGTACAGAATTGAGTAGTATTTACCCTACTTCAATTTACAGGTACCAGGCATTTAAAGTATGTTATGCACATTACGTACTTTTCTTAAATTCTGCGAGCTGATTTTTATATTATTAACGTTTAGCTGCTACGATTGGTCTAGCTGGCTGCTTGCAAAAAGTATTGAAATAGTTCCCTAAGTAAAATATATAAAATCAGCTCGCAGAATTTAAGAAAAGTCAAATACCGACCTTATTTGACCATACTTATTTTATACACCGCACCGAGCAAAGCTCGGTCAACCAGGTATTTAATTAATACAATTTATTGCTCAACATCTTCACATTAAATCTTTCTGGGTTATATTATTTAAAATGTAGAATAGAACCAACATATTTCTTTTTATAAATAGTCTGTACAAAAAGCAGCTGTTACTGACACGTTAAGTTTATTCAAAAAGATTAAAAGTCAAACCGCTAATGAACCGGGGCCGGCGGGTTACACCTGTGACCTGGAAAGTTGCCGCTAATTGCAAACACTACGCTCCGGAGGGTAATGAAACTGAAAGTGCATATCACTGTACATTTTACGTGATACATAGGGTTGGCACGGAGTGAAAACTTCACACTTCTCGTATTTGACTTGTAGTGCATTTCGGAGCTAGTCAAATTAATGTACTTACATCTGTGTCACTAATATTATATCATAATTTAGATGTTTTGGCTCAACGCATTTGCATGTAATTTGGCACACAAATACAATATCTTCTCGATTAATACAAATATAATTATTACATCCTGGATAGATCGGATAAAACTGCGGGGCAGAAGCTATTATTAGTTTATAACAATGAAAAGCTAGGATATAAAATAAACAAAAAACAACTAAATTCCATCGGATGAGTTATATAGTCTTTTTGATGCTTAGGTAACTCAGTAAACAGAAAACTTGTTGCAATAAGAAAAAAAATCTACAGAATCGCAAATTATGTCACCCCTAATGTTAGCTAAAGTACACGGGAAAGTAACGATGCCGTAATTCATTATTGTGCCCTTGTCCTGTTAGCGTGACCTCTGCATGTTATGACTCTTTTGAAGTATTAAACAGGTACCTATGTCCTCATTCATTCAAGTCATTTATGTGACGATGTGGCTGATGGTAACGCAAAGCCTGGAAGAGAATTGTCTTTCAAGTACAGATGCGCTAGTGCTTGCAAGCTTGCTCGAGAGCAAGTGCTGTAAATATTCGAGATCTATGATCCAACCACTCTGCTGGTTTCCGTCAGATGTTTTTCTGCCATCGGTCGAGTTTTCGACTCTCTCAACTCGAATTTTACGGACCAGTTTGCGTGATTGTTTAAGATTACACCTAGCACGCCGCAGATCGTAAGTTCTATTCCCACCTAGGACATGCATTTGTGTGCATGGTCAGTCTGCATGTTCTGCTGAGTTTTGATGTAATTATGAATGTATATTTAGTATGTATTTTCAAACAACTATGTATATTTAGTATATCAGTTATCTGGCTTCCAAGCTCTGCTTAGTTTGGGATCAGATAGACGTGTGTGAAGAATGTCCTAGCAGAAATGCTTTCGTAGGTATGTCTGTCCAGATGTCACGATGTCCGGCTGTTCTCCTCCACAGTCGTATCTCGCAACCGATTCTCGTGGAATTATGTGAGCAGGTTCGGTAATTATCTAGATTCGCGATGTCTAGCTCACAGAGCCACTAGTTTATTTAATCCACGACTATCATCACTACATTCGGACAAAAATTGAGTAATTGTATTTTGTAATATGATATGATATGGTCTTGTTAATTGTCAAAGCGCGGGTGCAGCAATACCTTAGTATGTACCGGTTACTTATAACTTCAGATGTTTGGAACTTTGGACTTCATAAGTGTCCTTCTCAGGCCTAAACTGAACAAATGGCTTCGACTTTGATACCAATACTGTTAATTACTGCATCAGTAAGCTGATTTTTAATTTGCTTCTATTCAAAATCGTATTCCCAGTGAGTGTCAATTTTGTATTACTTTAAACAACAACACGATACAATTTGTAAGGATTTCTTTATTTTCTTTTAGGATTTCATCGGAACGTCGTCAGGGTGTATGGATGCGTCAAAACACGATGATATATAAACGAGCCTCGTGGCTTCCTGCCAGACCTGTCTGCTTTGAGACACTCGGGATATAAAAATGGTTAACAGCATAGCAAAGCATTTTATTAGCTGGGTATTTTTCACAGTTCTCGTTACTTACAAAACAAACCAATGGGTAAATAAGGTTCTTGAATGGCAATCAGAATATTTCCGAGCAGGTTGACCTTCTGAGTAGGACTATGACTTGGTAATAGTCCCTGTGAGCCAGTTGGATGCAAGAAGCTGTGAAAATAAGGGGGCTGCTTAAGTTTAGCAGTGGACTAAATACGACGACGATAAAGATCATGCAACAGAGTTTTACCCAATCCAATACCAACTCCATGAGTGAAATACTCCGATTGTTTGTTCACACCTTGTTTTAAAATTCACGATTTGCTTATCATTTTTATTAGGCGTATGTCACGGCATATAGATCCAAGCATAAATCCGTTTGTGGAACGAGAGTACTACGCCGAATCGATGTGTACAGTTTTGGCGCGTATTCCTGCCGTGTAACTCATAACGTAATGGCGTTTCAGCATCCCTTGTTTGACATAAACATATTGTTCATGAACTCCCCCTAATGTTTAATAGTTATGTGCGTTGAATTTTGATTCGATTTTATCATGGTCTTATTTATCGTGTCAGACCATTTATTTGGAGAGAGCTTGAAGGAAAATATCGCGAGGAAACTATAGCAAAGTGATATGGTAGGTACCCGCCTGGGCTACCACCCTCAAGTTGCATATCTGTTACCAAGCACTAACTGGTATGTCCCGACGATTGCACTTGAGAGCAAGTTTCCTTTTAGGCTTTGTGTTCTTGTACTTCTCTTCTTCTTCTTTTGTTTCTTCTTCATCTTCGGGTACAACCTCACTGACCATAGTGAGACAACTCATTGGTACATAGGCCTATAAATTGTTTGAAAAAATGCTATAACTGTTATCTCGCCTCCATAGTACAAGTTGTACGTAGTATTTATATACTCTGAGGTACAAGGTTTGTTTCGTTTGGAATGCAGATGTCCTTATGAAAAAAAATACATAGGATGTAAAAAGTGCTTGAACTGAAATTCAGTCCTACTTTTCATATCAAACAATGAAAGCTCATCAAACTGTAAAAAAAACCTTTTTCAAATAATTATCTACTGAATTACACATTAGGGTGCTTAGCTTACACACCGTTATAGCACGGTCAATGACGAACCGGCGGCGTGCCGGACGCGTATTGCCGTTACTGTTTATGTTAGCCCCGTTCCGGTTTGTTACCGGTCCCGCCCCGTCCCGTTGCCATTACCATACGGCTCATGCTTTTATTCCGACGCGGGCGTTTGTTCCGGTCACAGATCATATAGAATATGTTGTATACACAACAGATAAGACAGCTACACGGGATTGGTGAGAGTTATGTAGTTTACGGTTATTCAACACGATTTGGAGTGTGGCGCTGCTGCGCTGTATTTAGTGCTTGACATTGATGTTTGTACCATATCGATATCGATACTGCTAGTGTTGTATATATTTCGATAGCAGTGTCTGTATTTAGAATTTTTGATATTTCAATTTAAATAATGAAATAAAACCAGTTTAAATGAATAATTTTTTTATTTTCCTTGTTTTAAATATTTGTTGTTAGCTATTTTATAAATGTCACGAATATTTTCACCCATTTTTTTTCAGGACTGCCCCATTCAATATTTTATTTATGCTCGTACACCAATTGTGTGTAATGTGTACTTTTTAGTGTTTGAAATATGTATTAAATTATTTATAAAATCTTTCTTATGAATAGGGCAGCCCATCCAATTAAAATAATTTTCAAATCTACACATATTATATGCTTAATACAATATTTATTTTGTGGCATGCATCTGATAATTATTCATATTATAAATTTTGAAAATTCCACAATAAAAATTTCTCTCCACAATAAGGTTTCTTCCCTTCAAATTCATTCTTTCCCTAAATCCAATTAGTTTATGTCTGATCTGCCCCTATTTATTTACCAAAGACCCTCTGTATATATATTATGTAATAATACAATAGGTACTTTAAAGTTTTTATGGCATCAAGCCAAAACTACTTATGTTGCTGTTAGTTTTTACAGATCCTCTTAGTTTTCCGGGAGCTTGACCACCTCAGGATCAATTACAGCTATCAATCAGCATGTCAAAAAACTGGATCACATCTGCAGTATTTGGATGATGGTGTTTGGATGATCTCTTCATCATTGACCCTTTTATCTGAAACCATGACAAAATTATTTATAAGTATAAATAATATAAAACTAGTATTTGACCCCGGTTAGCATGGTTCGTATGGTGCTACCTATCACACTGCATTTGTGGGTTCAATTCCCACCCTGGGCAGACATTTTTGTGCATGAACAATGAACATGTCTGTTTGATATGAGTCTGGTTGTAATTATTTACTGTAATATTATAAGTTTAGAAGTTTGTAACTCAAATACACATAAACGGCTGAACGGATTTGGATGAAACTTGGAACAAAGATTAGTTTTGTAGAGGTATGCCCTGGGATAACATATAGGATACTTTTTACCTTGGGAAAAGATAAGATGGGAACGCTGGTAAAACCTCGGGGAACTGCTAGTTATCTATATGTGTATGTATTTAAAAGATAATCAACTCACCAAATGTTGCTGTGTATCTCAATATAGCTGCCATGCGCTCACTAAACACTTTTCCAGTAATGCTAACTTTTTTATTTTTTCAGGTATAACATGTTCTTCTGTAACTTTGTGTAATGTTAATTTGTCCAATTCCAGTCGTTTTGGTAGACTACAATTATGTCATCCCACTTTGCCTGCAATTATGAGGAACTTGTTATTTTATATTAAATTAAAAAGACTGACAAAATATATAATCCGTTACTATCAACCATGGTATTGGGCTTCTTCTCATCAAGTGATTTAGGTTATGTTATTATAGAATGTGGTAAACTAATTCACCAACCTAGCCGAGTGTAGTAGGTTGGGAGACTAAAAACACCTTCAAAACTGAATGTAGATCTCTTTATAGTGATACATTATTGAAATTAATAATTGTGTCTTACCTCGACAATAACTGGTTCTGTTGGCTGTCCAGAAGTTATTTCATCAGAGCTATAAGATGCTCAAAATGTTTGATTGAAACTTTTCTGTTTGCGATTGTTCAAATTCAAATAAATCAACGCCAAAATTTTAATTCAAACGCAAAGTATTATGTTTAGAACACGAAAGAAATAACAACGAAAACATCTGTCAAAACACCGGCGTTTAAACTGAATGTAGTTACTATACCAGCAAAATGGCGGCCCTCTGTCAACCAATAGCGAGGGCCGTTTCTCTTGAACGCGTCTGAAGTTTGAGCGAATCGTAAAATCAAGACCAATTGTATGAGCTGTCATAGCCCTGGTTCCGGTTGACGCCCAAAATAAGCAATGAGTGGAATCGTCTGTGTTTGAGCTTATTATTTAATTTTAACAATATTAAATCCTTTGAATATAATCCTTGTGTGTGTGAAAATTAATATTCAGCGGAATTAAAAATAATGTAGTTCAATTTTAATTTCACAGATATTTGTATTCACACTTTGTGACGATAATAATAAATAACTTTTATCTTTCAAATAGGTACTAAATAATGTATCTAAGCAACGACTCTTTGTTTCAAAGAGAGACAAACAATCCTTTTGTCAAAATGTGCCTGTTAAGTAAGGAAACTCCTAACTAATAAGTGTTAATTATGAATGAGAAATAAACTTTTTCGTTTGTCACCGACCGAGGATGTGCAATTGAATGCCATTGATAAATTGTCGACAATATTGAAGAAAATGCTTCAGTCGCGATGTTTGTGCTCTATTTCTTTAGATTATGATAAAATGTACAAAAACATAGTCGAATTGAAAAAGAGTTTTTTTTTCTCTAGAGTTAGCTAGAAAATTGGAAAAAGGACTTAATCTACTTTATGTCGTGGTAACCTCAATTTGAGAAGTTTTAAGACCGTTCTATCGATTCAAAATAAAACAAACCTGCGAAATAATCTAAGCTTCTCAGCATTGACATAAAGTCTTCCGAAGTAAAATTCTTGGGTAACAAATTAAAGTTACCTCGTGTTGTCGAGTCACCTCCTGCGGGGAGGAAACTTTAATCGATTCGTTTATCGATGCTTCACGAACGATTAACTCGATATTGCCGTTCTATTAGCTCATCTAAGGAATGATGCTACACTTTCTAATTCACCTTTGTAACTTTCTAGTCTTTACATAACTTTTAATTACTAGGGGATCAAATCTGCTGAGGGTTAAATAGTGAAAAATAAAGTATTTGAAGGTATTGATAAACCTAATATTGATCCTGAGTTGAATAATAACGGCCAGTTGGCGCGGTTGGTTGAGATTCCACCTATCGCGCTGCAGGTAGTGGGTTCGATTCCCACATAGGACATGCATTTGTGTGCATAAACATGTCTGTATGTCTGGCGTAAGGAATGAGCAACCTGCATAGAATTTGGAGTAACAGGAATGTCTCTAGTAACACCAAAAGGAGGCTTATACGATCTATAGTGTTCTCGATTTTTCTCTACGGATCAGAGTCATGGTCAATACGAGCAGTGGATAGGAAAAAGATTGAGCTTCTTAAATGTGGTGTTGGAAGAGAATTTTGCTCATACCATGGACAGCAAAACGAACCAACATATCTATTCTCAGCCAACTCAACATCAAGTCAAGGTTATTCACGATCTGCTACCAAAGCAAAGTCCTGAGCTAATTTGGTCATATTGCCCGAAGACAACCAGGTAATCTGGACAAATTGGTTGTTGTGGGAAAGGCGATCACAGGACTCTCCGTCACTACTACATGGGACCCGCCGTGGTTACCCAATGGAGTACAGCATGGAGTTCTTCAAAAAGGGTGTGAAGAGATTTCTTCAGGGTCGGTAACGCGCGAGTGATACCTCTGGTGTTGCAAGCGTCTATAGGCTACGGTAACTGCTTACCATCAGGCGGGTCATATGCTTGTTTGCCACCTTAGTGGTATAAAAAAAAAACTATTGCCCTGAGTCTAGCCGAAGACAGAGTGGTGCGGAACACCTCGGTGAAGGCATATCACAGTATCAGACCTTCAGTAATGAAGACAACGAAGACGAAGGTTAAGTCTGTATTTACAAACAAAAAGTAGTATATGTAGCATATCAGTTATCTGGTTTCCATAGTAAACAAACTCTGCTTAGTTTGGGATCAAGGAGCCGTTTGTGAAAAATGACCTTATTTTTATAAAGGAATTTTTAATCGAATTAAACAATTTATTACTTGAATTCCATTGTAATCGGTTAATCATTATATCCACGAATGGTATGCACATAAACATAGTACAGAAAACTATTTCAATTTCGTTCAGTGCACGTAGTTGTTTTACAGTTTTCAGCATGCGAAGTTGAGAAACGTGGAAACAGGTTTGTAACTCAAAGTTTAAGAGTTGCACAGTCTTGTAAAGATACGCTTTATTGTTATATATGAGATAACTTGCACGACTGTTTTAATTAGGCTTAAGAAGTATTATTACTTCTTAAGCCTAATTAAAACAGTCGTAGAAGTAGTCATACAATCTTTAAGAATTATTATTATTTTTAATTCTTCAAGATTGTATGTTGTAAATTTTATCTAAATAACTCTGAAATTGACGTTATGACAATGAAATATGTCAGTCCTTGATAAAACAACTAATCCCCTTATTCATAATAAAGTAATCAAACGTTGATTAGCTAAAATTCCGAAGTCTTTATCTGACAGGTGACATTTGGTGACCGAAAGAGTGAGACGGGGCACACTATTACACTGACTTAGTTAAAAAGCGATTATGAATAAGGGGGTACAATGTAACCCATGGTTCGTCTAGCGATTTCGAAAAAAAAGAGCTCAGCGGGCGAACCACAAGCTCTTAAACAAGGTTAAAATATATTTGACTTTTGTCTTTCTTTGACATTGGACGTCAAAACGGGACAAAAGACAAATAAGGTTATTTTAACCTTGTTTTAAGAGCTTATGGTAGGCCCCCTATACTTATAATTTTTGCTTTATAGCATTAATTAGAAAACGTTTCTGACACCTGTTCATCATCATCATCATCATTATATCAGCCTATGGATGTCCACTGCTGGAGATTTACCAAATCTCGGAAACGGCTAATCCGATTCCGATGGGTCTTTCACGCGATGGTTCAGTATTTTCTTAGGCATAGTTTAGTGAAAGAATCATTCTCTCGGCGACCGCACTGTATTATCTCCTTCTATCAATATACCTATAGATTACATATAAGAAACGTCCGATAAATTAGCTTAGCCTATTGCTTGTTTTAAACGTCCTCGCCACATACAGATAAACCCCTTGAGGTTGTGTTTTTTTTACTGTATTTTGAATAAATAAATAAATTTAAAAAAAACGATATTTAAGCTAAAAATATTTAACAAGTAGCTTTAAGCTTTACTCTGGTGAAAAAATACTACATTCGAGGCAGCCTTTATTGCAATTTAGGTCTAATTTCAAAACAATGTTCACAAAATATGTAAAAGGTTTTATTACGTTACGTCCTTGCGTATAATATAAATGTTTGAGAATTTAATTAATAAGCGATTTGAAAATATAAGACTCTTTTGGTGCGAAGTAATTTTAATTGACAAACGTTATTTGGCAATCGCAAAATTCTTGAAAAAAACTGTTAAATTCAAATTAAAAGCCAGATACCGCGTATCTGACCATTTAAAACTCGGCCTAAAAACACTAGCTGGAATAAATTAATGCTATATTTAAACTAACTTTAATTTCAATTCAAAGCTATTTTATTGTGAGATTGCGAGCCGAGATCACATATCGCGAGACATACTCGAGAAATTCAATCTTGCCTCGCACAATGTGGAAAGTGGTTCAGTACAATAGTGACGCAGTCAACACAAGAGTTTTTCTTATTTTACTCGTCCTATTGTGAGGGTAACTAGGATAAATAAGGCGATGATAGCTTAGTTGTAATGACGTCGAGAGCTGATGCGACGGGATGACAAGAAAGCCTAGCGAGGGCTAACATTGAGAGGACTAACTGCCCTTTTATTTATTGTATTGCCAACTGTGTAATATACTGATACATCAGCGGAATTTTATAGTTTACTTAATACTTATGTAGGATATGCAATACTCAACAGTTTGATTGAGGCAGACGGCCAAATAGGGGATCAAATCCGATGACGGCTAAATATTTGAGAACATTTGCACAGTAAAATATTTAAAACACAATGCCGAATGTTTCTGTCCTTCAAAGTTTAGGAAGGAACCTAATATTTTTATACATACGGCTCCATGTAAATGCAAAGAGCATAAACCGGAGGTTATTGCGAAACGTTGTTTGTTTTAATGCGAGCGCAGGCGAGATGTTATCGTTCTATATAATTGAATTCTGTCCGCTTGTCCCGCCAGATGTCTTCGAGTCTGTAGGAGCCAGCCAGAGCCACCCCGGTGCACGTTTGCTATGAAATATTTGTTAGGCGTTCTGGATTTTTGATATGAAGTCGAAATCGTGTTTTGCAAAATTGAAGAATGAATGTATTATGACTTTTCTTTTGATATTGGTATTGAAATCATTTTATATTCATAAAATAGAACGCTATAAAAAGGATACATTCTAAACACAACAAAGGTCGCGTTGATTTCGAAATCTTCACCGGTAGGTATCTTCACTGGTATTAATTAATTATTTGATGAGCTATCAGAAACAATTGAGAAAATATAATGATCACATAATTATATCATACATTGCAAATATATCTAACATTTTACCTTGAAGTATTCACAGATTTTATATCTCACAAGTCACGTTATTGTGTGTGCACTGAATATTATGATTTCCAATACTGCACGCCAAAGAAAAACTACTCATGCATGGACGAAATATCGATGTGCCTTCGACTATTTCTACGGTCAAAAGATTCCACTTTAACCTCACATGGGTTGTTCAATTTTTCATAGTCACAATTTTGTATTGAAGTTGAAACAAATTGCGGAATTTACAGTTTTATACCATGTTATACCATATAAAAGCAACTAGTGAGGTGTCGTGAGACACCCAACAAAATTTAAGTGTACGTAAAATCAAATTGCTCGTAACTGCGTTGCATTACCGCGTTCGTTATCATTCTTACTCATATATTTACAACAAATATTTAGAAAATACCATCTATACCTATATAGAAAATTTCCTCGAGTCTACCGCTGCTACCGATTAACAGCAAGGTTCCCAGCAGGGTGGTAGCGATCCTCTTTGGATAGCCAAGCTGATGTGTTGGCGGAAAAAGCTCCCCCGATGGTCTCCAGAGGACTTGATAATTAACGCTGATGGTTTTTATATCTAGAAGAAAGTTAAATAATCATCAAAAAACTTGTAGCCAATATTTACTTCAAGATAAATTCATATAACAGTATCGTCACTATGGATCCATTTATTCTAATATCACCACGGAAATATCGACAAGGCTTGAAGTATTGTCTTCACAAATCCAATATTCCTTGTTCCGTTGTCAACACATGTCGATGTTTGTTGACATATCGCCCTATTTTAACGAAATATATCGCAAGGAGAACGTTAAAGCGCCTTCCTGTTGTATCTACCATCTGTAGTCACGGGCCGTATATTTAAATTATAAATGAATATTACGACATAAAAACGGCATGTTTGAGATCTTACTATCCTACAACAATGAATGCGAAAGTGAGTTTGTTTGTTTGTTACATAGAGATAGAATATTAATAGAGCGACTGAACTAGGGTATGTGCAACACTGCCTTAAAACGATATGCGCGTTCTAAGTTTGAACGACTAAATACATAATGAATGCCAATTTCTCGTTTTTCATCGACACTTTTATTGAGAGCAAATTACAAGAACTGATATTGTAATTTTTTATGACGGTAAATCTCTAGTGTACTATACCTATATTTATGAATCTATACTAATTACTAATCTATACTAATATAATAAAGCGGAAGAGATTTTTGTTTGTTGGTTTAAACGGACTAATCTCTGGAACTACCAGTCGGATTCGAAAAATTCTTTTACTAATAGGAAGCTATATTATCCCCAAATATTATAGGATTTTTATCTCGGGAACGCAATGAAACCGCGGGGAGCAGCTAGTGAATCTATATGCAAGTTGCTAACGCTTCGCACGAGGTAGGTACATACAGTAGTACCCAATTAATATGGCTTACCAATGTACCTGTGCAGAAGATACATTTTCAAAGCACGTGAAACGCTATTGCATCTGCAGCTACCGCCATGTTTGCGCGCGCCGTGCGGAGGGGCGTGACTAGCGATTGAGACGGAACTAACAGCTGCAGTGTATTATGAACCTTATAGTAGTGACCTAAGTTTGACTGTAAGTTTTAAGCATTCATTCGTTAATCTTCGGGGCCATACTTTCTTTCCTGTGCGAACGAAGATTCACGACGAGCCATATCAGTTGGGTAATACTTGGGTAATACTGTATCTTTTGTTCATATTATTACTCTATGGTGTGTAGTAACAGGCCATAGAATAAGAAGTATCTTGAAGCATCAACGTCTCAACCGTGACATTATATACGATGGTAGATTGTAATCTGGAAAAGCATATAGGACACTTTTACCCCTGGATAGTCCATTTTAATGTACCCGCATGGCTGGCTACCACCCTTATGTTGCTAATCAATCGCCAGTAGCCTACTGGTGTATTGCAGCAGCTGCACGTGAGAGCAAGTTCCATTCTAGGCTTTATGTTTCCCCACTTTCGGTCGCATCATCACTTAACATGGTAAGATTGTGTCAAAATACAAGCCTATTTACAGCATTTGAATTTTGATTTTATTTAAAAAAAAACATTGACGTAGCAGGGTCAGTTGACAGGGTTGGTTACGATTCCACCTATCACGCCGCAGGTCATGGGTTTGATTCCCATACAGGACATGCATTTGTGTGCATGAACATGTCTGCATGTCCTGAGTCTGAGTTTTCTTCCGCGGACGCTCGGATTGTGGAATGAGCTCCCCGCTGTGGAATCGTCCCAATAGAGTACAGCATGGATTTCTTCAAAAAGGGTGTGAAGAGATTTCGTCAGGGTCGGCAACGCACGAGTGATACACCTGGTGTTGCAAGCGTCCATAGGCTACGGTAACTGCTTACCATCAGGCAGGCCATTTATAAGTAGTACATGCTGTAGTAGGTATATCAGTTATCTGCTTTTTATTAGTTTCAGATTAGATATCCGTGTGTGAAGAATGTCCCAGGATATTTATTATTATTTCGTTTATTCATTTCTTAACATAAATATCATAATAAATAAAATAGAAAAAATATCTGATTCAATTTGTAAATTAAAAATATAAATCAGTATTATTTATTGTTCACCTCCAAAAACTCTAATAGGCAGTTATACGATTAATTACTATATTTAATTATTATTATTTGGCAAGGTGTCAACAGCCGTAAAAGTAGTGGCGTTGAACTGTCGCCTACTAATTCACACTTAATTTCACGCTACTCACAAAAGCCAGCTGTCGAATGGCCAATAAAAGTTAATAACACCACATTTAGGGGCAATATCGACACCCCTCGAGATTTATCTACTTTTCAGCGTATTTGTCGATCGCACGCGCAACTGACGTCGTTACTGTAGACCAATTATAGATCTTATGTGATTATACAATCTGTTCGGTGTACATTGCTGGTTGATAAAAGAAAGATCTTGATTCTATTACATAATTAATTGCCGAAGGAATGTTTTAATATAGGTAAGTTACGTTACCATAAAATTCTCGATTTTAAGATGATTTAAATATTACCAAGGAGTTTTAAATACCTGCGTATTGTACCCTAGCAATGATGAAGTTAAATAAGGAAGAAAAGAAAAAAACGTGATAAGACTCGAAAACTTTTTAATAATTTTATGTCATGTAAAAGAAAAATATATATTTTTATACCACTAAGGTGGCAATCAAGCATACGGCCCGCCTGATGGTAAGCAGTTACTGTAGCCTATGGACGCTTGCAACACCAGGGGTATCACCCGCGCGTTGCCGACCCTGAAGAAATCGCTTCACACCCTTTTTGAAGAACCACATGCTGTACTCCATTGGGGAAAACCACGGCGGGGAGCTCATTCCACAGTCTGAGCGTCTGCGGAAGAAAATTCCTTTCAGCCCGCACAGTTCGAAACAATTCTGGTTTCAATGTGTATGGATGGACCTCCCGTCGATGGCGAGAGTTGCGATGGTGACAGGTAGCCGTGGGCATCAAGTCGAACAATTCCTTAGAACACTCTCCGTTGTACAAGCGGTAGAACACACATAAGGAGGCAAAGTCTCTCCTCAGACTAAAGGGCTCTAAACCGCTTGTGAGCTCGGGATCGCCAATAATTCTCATGGCATGTCGCTGAACCGAGTCTAAAGGCCCAAGCTGGTACCCAGGAGCTCCCGCCCTAGAAGACAGCAGTACTGGCTAGCAGTCCATATGAGGCCGGACCTGCGACTTATAAAGTTGCAGCCTTTGCCCCGATGTGAAGAACTGCCTCGCTCTGTTGAGCACTCAAAGCTTTTTGGAGGCCAGCTTAACCTTGTCCTCCAAATTACTGCGGAACATAACGTCGCTGGAGATGTCGACACCAAGGATCCCGATGCTTTGACTGATGTTCAAGGAAGTGTTCTGGAATTTTAGAGCCACAGACCACGGGGTTTTCTTAGCGGTGAACGCGCAGGCTTGAGTCTTGGTGGGGTTGAAATGGATATATGGATCATAATAGTGATCTGAAATACAATGAAGTTATTTTTACTTGGAAATAAACTACGATTCATCATTTGGCCCTTTTTTTAAATCAGTTTATTATAGTCAGCAATGGTTATTGAATAAAACAACAGTAACGGTAAATGTGAATCCATCGATTGTGCGTCACGCTACGGTTTGTAAATCACCAACGTGCGCATCCCGCCCCTCAACGCACGCGCACCTTTATGTGTTATGTCAATGATTAGGAGACAGACTGGTATCTGTAATGCATCGGTAGGTATATTAAAAACTTAATAGTGCAAAGCAGCAGCATCTAGTTCCAACACGGTATTTAACTATGTTAAAAAAGGAGGAGGTTATCAATTCATATGTATGTCTGTAACCTAATGCTCAGCATGAATCTGGTAAATAATAAACTGAAATGAATGTTTTTTTCATGGATTTTTTTTCCCGAAATGCTCTCAGCATTTCGGGAAATTCTAGGTATTACGAGCATGAAACTGGATATGATGAAATTTAGCGAGCTGAACGAAGAAGCACGAATATCGTCATGGAAATATGTCAAAATTGTCTATTCCATCAAAATAAAATCAAATAACTAAATGAAGGTGAAATTACATATTAAATATATTATTATAGTCTTTGACACAGCGCTGATTTATTTGGTCCCATTTAGTGCTCGCACGCGCACGATACAAATATATCATCGCATACACATTTGATATACCGAGTAAAATATTTGGATCAGTCATTTGTTAAAATTCTTTTGTTTTGATATCGTTATAATTTAAGATTCAAAAAAATAATGTATCACAATAATGCTATAATATTTACGAAACATTATTTGGAGGTCCTTAAGATTTGTTTATTAGTGTTCTAAATTTACACCTTAGGTCAAAAAATAAGCTTTGGACTCTGTCAAATATTGACTGATTGATTTTACTTAGAAAATATTGTAGTAGGTACAGGACATAGTTTTATACATTACAAATTGTTATTTTAAGTTAGTCTGACCGCTCGCTGTGGGATCACGTCAGTTAACTTCACAAACTCTACACACAGTAGCCAAAATATGTGGCTTGGTCGCTACTACAAGAACTATTGTATTACAGATAATTCATTAACAGTTTCACCTTACGCCCTGTGATGGTAGCGAAACGGCCAAGCTACATATTTTGACTAAGGTGTAGAGTTTGTGAAGTTAAGGCTTGTAGAGTTATAAGCTTGGCTTGATAATTTTCTGACAATGCGAGCCATATGGTCTTGGCAACATTTTACATGAAAATGTTTTTGGTGGGATTCTATTTAGGTCCGATTGTTCAGTCAAGTCAAAGTCAAAGTCAAAGCCATTTATTCAATTTAGGCCCCAGAAGGGCACTTATGAAGGTCATATTTACTGAAGATACCACCGGTTCGCAACTCGGCCTTCAACTGAGAAGAATCCGGCAAGAAACTCAGCAAGGTTACATTTTTTATATATTTTTTGGACAATCTGACTATGTTTGGCTTTTTTTTCCAAATAATTAACAATAAAAAAGATATACCTAAGCATAGATACAGACGAAAAAAGAACAGTCGCTAGATAATCCTCGGATAAGCTATTCTATAGCTAATTTTATATAAGTCTGTATAAAAACTGCTCTAATCAAGAGTCAGATCCCGCCATCTGGCCATTGAAATCTCAGCCCTTAGAAGATGAATCATATGAAGTCAGTCAGATAGCAATAGCAGTTATTTTTGGGTTATTATTCTGCTATCACTGTAAGAAAAGAGAAAACTACTATTCTAAAAATATATAAAGTTCCCTATTACGTTTCACAATAAGCGATGACATTCAAATAACAAATTTCCTCATAACCCTTTATTATTACTTCTAAAACGGTTACAGATACTGTCAAATACATTAAAATAACCATAAAATGTGGTGTAGTTATAATTTAAAAGTATGTCACCGCTCGTTCTCTTAATCCGCGTTTATGGCCCTGCCTGTTATAATTTTAACCTGCATTATTTTATATCTTCAACCATTATCGTAGCTTAAACAGAATATATCACGTTATTTATGTTTTCCACGTGTATTAAATACGTGGTTTTGTTTTGAATTGTAGCTTTTTTGTTTGCTTATTGGATGGGCAATTTGCTGAAAAGATTAGTTAAGGTTCAACAAAATAAAGCTATTGTTGTTTTAATATTTGGATGAGTAAAATTTGACTTATAAGTGAATTTAATTTTCAGATATATTTTCTAAAGTTAATATATATCTTTTAAAGTGTGAGCAACTTTCTGACATCAAAAATATACAGGAAATTACACTGACGTTAATAAAGATGCCAAGACAAACGATGTGGACTTAAATCTTAAAATCAGAGTTAGATTTATCGAAAAAAATCTTCATGCTCCGTTAATAAAATTACGCACTGTGAGAGAAATGGATTTAATTTCAGAGGATTCCCTTCAGGATAATAAATCTAATTACGATCCTGTCATAGTTGATCGAGAAAAGGATGGAAATAATTATGCTGATACAATATTAATAACGGTGAATGAGGAAGGAATTCTGTCTCTTGCCGAGACAAATGTAGTATTAATGAGTGCGTCGCTGGGTCGATGAGAACAGAGCACCGGAGAAATCTAGAGAATTAGAAGAAAGTAGCAATTGAAGAACATCAATTCAATTATTATCTTATTTAGTACAAAGCTCATGCCAATGTTTCATAATCATAGAAATTTGGGATAAATATTTTAATTGAGATAAAATTAAATGTGCATAAAATGTATACTGATATAATCAAATTTAATCTAGTTTTAGCTAGGCTGGCTTCTCTTTAAATGTGTTTATAAAAATAAATTGAAGCAGAATTCCTTAAAATGAGAAATAAATTACCTATGTTATAGTACCTATGTTATAGTACCTACATAAATTGAAAAGGTCTCTCAGGTATTTTCAGTAAATAGCCGTCGTGCTCTTGCATGTACAATATTGGATATATCTTAGTATCTCGTCTGCGATTCTGTTACAATTATGGTCACAAAATAAAATTACTAGTATCAACTTCAGATCTACATGTCTACAATAAAAGTGCAACAAACTCCTAACTTATGTTATTTTAAACCTCAGTATTAACTTCGTAGATAGGTTTAAAACAGTTACCTTTTTGCTTGCCTTCTACCATAGACAACTTTCTGCATAAAAAAATAAAACTCTATCACTAAAGGTAAATACAAGTCTCTATATTTTATAACTACTCTATGTACACCGGCGTCCAGCAGAGGCCAACACGCGTGTGACGTTTAATTTTGTTTGGAAATGATTGATGGCCACCGCGCACCTCGTTCATTCGTTCATTTTCATACTTTTGTGCACGATACCATTGTGAATCTAACTGGAAGTTCTATGCATGTTCGCGCAAACATTTGTGACCATTGTTCGCCATTTGCAAAGTGAATACGGTAGAAAGACTGGAACAACAGTTTGCTTTTGTTTATTAGTGAATAGTTCTTCTGCGAGAGAAATATGAATAGGTTTTATAAATGTTACATTATCATACTGTATACCTATATGTATAGAAATTAATAATTACTATACATATAGGTATACATAATTACTATACATATAACTATATGTATAGTATTTAATAATTACTATACATATAGGTATACTAATAATTAGTAATTACTGTTATTTCCTATAGTAGGTAATTTGATTAAAAATTTACGTTTTAGTAAAAGTTTGAGTTTAACCAGTCTATTTTGAAATAATCGCATTTAGCAGTTCCATTATGTTTTAAATTGGATAACTTCCAAATGATTTCTGAATATTAAAATTAGTGCAACGAGCACACACAAATATGAATTAATAATATTGGATGTTTCTATTGCTTATTCAAACGTGATACCAAATTATTATTAAAGTACCTAATTACAATTGCAACCATGTAACATTTTATATTTAAAATAGTTCTTTCTTGAGTTACATGGTTGAGGTACATGGTAATCTACACTTATTTATTTATTTTGATAATAAAATAATTAAATAAATAAATAATAAATACCAAATTATTATTAAAGTACCTAATTACAATTGCAATCATGTAACATTTTATATTTAAAATAGTTCTTTCTTGAGTGTAAATGTATCGTAAATAGACTAATATTCTCAGATGCGGGTCTGTCAGTAACACTGAGTAATCAATAATCAAAACTATTGACATTACATTTTAATATTGGACTTAACAAGAGTTCATAGGGGTATGTCCATCTAATGTCAAGTTATAAGCTGTTAACAGAACGTTAGTACATCAAATCAATTACAATAAAAACATTGACAAGTTTATTTAGTACACTATTGACTTTAAGTTAAGAGCTTCAGATGGTCCAAAAATACCTGCATTACAAATACATGAACAAACATATTTTAAGCATAACAGCAGTGTACAAACAAAGCAGTAATGTCCAGCAATGTTACCTGACCTTAATTTTAGCCGCTTGTTAATGACGGGTTCATAAACCGTAAGCCGTGAATTACACTTCAAAACACAGGTAACTCGTTGGACGGTCAGCTTGCATCCGTGGGAAAGTAAATAGTCAATGTTGATATAAGAGTTTTACAATCTGAATTACCTTTAGTTGAGAATGATAGATATGGTCAATTGGATTCAAAGGATTTGACTGTTGACGCTTAAGTTTCCCATTAATAAAATATGGGCAAACTTCTTCCCTGTACACCGATCAAAACAGTCCAAATATATTAGTGGCTCAATGGCGTCATGATTTTGAAACTCAATTATTTTATGGATACTGGCCACGTGAATAAAATTTTATCAGAAATGGAACTGGAAAAAAAACAAAATATTTTGCCATAGCCTGTATACTAAAAACTAAACTACAACTAAAAATTAATTGCAAAATGTTTAGCAAAGTTAATTTGTTTTAGCTTTTTTGCGTCCAATGCAAAATATAAATCTTTCTGAATACAATATTACTCGGTCTTTCACATGCAGCTATTCTAAGAGCTATGTAAAAAATACAGTTATATTATTCATTTAATAGGATGAGTTCATTCCATTATTCAAACAGAATTGATGAATCCCTAAAAAACTTGCTACAGTAAATCTTTATAGTGTCTAATTAAATAAATTGCGAATGTATTTTTAAAATATAAAGCATGAAAAAGATAGACTATGTTTTTCTTTTACGACTCCATCCTTGAGCCTAGAGACTTGTTTATTTCATAAATTATTTAGTTGGTTGGTTATGGAGCAAACAACTCTGGAATTGACTCAAGCTCATAAAAGGGAATGGATCTGTATAACTCCAACTTGTCGGCAAAAAATAATATATAAAGGATTGATGGTCACGATAAACATTCATATATACGAAGTGCTATCAAAGCAAGACAAATAAAAGCGGATGCCAAATACAGTTAGTGTTCTCTCAACTAAATTACTCGCCAACTAACATTATTAGAATCAACACTAAACAAGCAATGAAACCCCGAGCCAAACGAACTACATTTCGCGGAAATGAGTAGTCCACGATTTACTACCCCAAAAACAGATGCCTTTAACCTTTTCCCTTTATTGACAGATAAAAACGACACTTTAGTCAAAGAAACAAATGTGTCAGCGCTTCGTGTATTAAAAAAGAAACGCAAAGTATTCCGGGCATTAAATGAAAATCTGTAGCAGTAAATTTGTCGTCATTTAAAGAGATTAAAAGAGAATGTAGCGTGAGATTGAATGGCGAATTCATTTGAGCCATCCTCCGCTTCGGAAAATTTATGGCGACTTTGACGTTCGTCTGTGCTTCGTGTGAGGTAATATTGAGATCGAGAATTTACGCAAAAAGTAATCCTCAAGTTGCCTCTTTTTTAAGTTGACTACGTACTTCGGTGGTGGTGATCCATTAAATTGTCAGTAACTTACCTATAGAGAGAACATTTGTTTCGCTAGTAGCACACAAAATGGGGGAAGCATGTTAAATGTATATTTTTATGACAGATTTCGAAAGAATCCAATATTTTTTTGCTATTAACGAATCATTATAAATTAGTATTATTGTCACAATCCACTAGTAAACATGCTTACTATCCATTTATTTGCCTCCATTATCCAGCCAGCCCAATCTAGCCAAGAACGTATTTTAACACTTTGCTCTTATTTCTCATTATTTATCATATGAAACAAATTATCATTCACATAAGTTTATAACACTTGTCACCTCAAAACATCCTCTAAAGGAATCGTAAACCTGTCACATTTGGTCTGGCAGACGTTTACTTTTTGCACTATTGAACAAGAACGAGTTTGTTATTTGCGTTGCTTTGATTTTGGTTTTAACATTTGGATTGAAGCATATTTTTAGCTTTAGATTTATTTTAAATAAATAAGGTATTGTAACGTATCGGATTTTAACCCTAGGGCCGGTACGTTAATAAGAAAAATGGATAAATGAAACAACCTTTACTGGCATAGAATTCCTATATTATTATTTAACTACATAAACAGTTATTCATTTTAAGTTAATTTAATACAAACAGATATTTTAAATAAATGCCACAGCTTCTCAGCCAGAGAATGTGGGTAACCTGAGATGAATTGCATTACCAATTACATAAGTTTAAATAAAGTATAAGGGCGCCAAAAGCAGAGACGGCTGCTTTACCGAAGAAAAAATCAGGTAAAAGTTTTAATTAAAGGATATGTGTAGCACCAACATGATCCGTTGACAGTAGATCAAGTCCCAACTGAACCATTTGATGGGATGTGAGCCTCAGCCGAACACATAGATGGGATCTTGAACCCCAACCAAACACATAGATGGTATCTTGAACCCCAACCAAACACCTCCTGTAATTGATTTGTCAATTACAGTAACATAATAATAAAGTAGTATGAAAGAGGGAAAACCTAACCTCCAAAACATAAATTTGATGTAAAATGACTAAGAAAAGTTAATTATGTATTGTTTTGTATTATAACACAAATATAATCAAATTGATGATAAGTTTTATATTTTATTTAATTTGGAATGATTGAATCTATGAGGGAAAAATAACCTAATAACCTCATGTAGCACCTAGCTTTCTAAATAATTAAAATATCACTTTTAATAGGCCCAGCATGTGGATAGTTTGTAGGAAATAAGTAATACATACCTTTGTGAAAATAAAGGAGGCTTAAATGAAGAAGATGGAATGAATTCCTAACAACTCCACACCACGCGTCATGGCTCGATTGTGGATCCCTCCTCCAGCACAATTCTGTAGAAAACCACGAAATAAATACCGAGGCACTATTAAAACCAAAGAACAAAGCTTCCAAGAGATCAAACTTACCAAAAAAAATAGTAGAAGATCACATATTGAAAAATTTACGTGCGCACTGCACGTCGTCAGGATCGAAAAGACAGGCTCCTTAGCCATTTTTTATAACTTGGAGAATTTCAGAGAGGGTTACAGTAGAAAACGTAATCCGTACATCTGTTGAAAACTACGAGACACTGAGGTCAAAAACCTTATTAACTTGAATGTTTTATTAAAGAAAAACGATGTCTGAAAGACCAAAAAGCACAGGAACAGTGTTTTATTGATAAATACAATGTTTATAAACTTTAATTCGTATTATTTGTAAAGAAACAATAAAAACGTCAACTAAATTGCGAAGTTATTAATATTTCTGTCAAAACCGATTATTCGTTTTATTCGCTGGAAACCCTAACTTTTCTATAGGTCACAGACAATAAATCAACTTGTAACATTAAAAGTTTCGTTCGAAAACGAATCGGTTTCGTTCAGAAACATATCGATTAATCGATAGAAAATCAATATTTTATTCCTGTATTTCAATAAAATAGGAGGAATAATTAAAGATATGTTCATTTAACGAAACATTGATTAATTGGCTATAAATCCCAATAAATATTAAGAGGCTACAGACAATTAATCAAGTAAAAGCATTAAACTTGATTTAAAAAAGAACGATTCATCGACTGAAAAATCGAATGATAATCGAAAGTTATTATAAAAATTAAATAATTAAAAACCCATTTTTACTACGTTACACGACCCCCCCTGTCAGAAGAATTTTGCGTATATAAAAGCAAAATTCAAGCTGCCCTCAGCTTGAAAACACCTCAGCTCGAAAAATAAAAATCGATAACTGAAAGAAAACTCCCAAGTCACACTAAATTCTAAAATAAAAAATACCAACCGGATACAACGACAATCAAGTTGTAACCAAAAAATCAACAAATATAAGAAAGCAAAATTCAAGCTGCCCTCAGCTTGAAAACACCTCAGCTCGAAAAATAAAAATCGATAACTGAAAGAAAACTCCCAAGTCACACTAAATTCTAAAATAAAAAATACCAACCGGATACAACGACAATCAAGTTGTAACCAAAAAACCAACAAATATAAGAAAGCAAAATTCAAGCTGCCCTCAGCTTGAAAACACCTCAGCTCGAAAAATAAAAATCGATAACTGAAAGAAAACTCTAACTCACACTAAATTCTAAAATAAAAATTACCAACCGGATACAACGACAATCTGTAACCAAAAAAACAACAAACTATAAGTAATCATAAACCAGTAAACACAAGACTAATGAAATACAAACCACCCTATCAAATCCAACACTCAATACTACATCCTACCAATAGTAAAGAACTTAAAAAGAAAAAACTACTCCATCAACAAATCAAACCCACAAACAAAAGATAAGTAAAAGTTGGAGATCAATAACTCCCATAACATGACAAAATAATAAAGTTAATAGTAATGTAGGAAAAATGTACCTAACATTAACATATACAAATTAAAAAAGAAACGCAACCCTAAACGCAATATATAAATCCCAACCAGTTATACATAAATAGTTAATAGAAATATAATAAATAAATATAATAATGGATGTAATAACAACTTAATATGTACTCTTGATTTACTAATAGACAATAAGCGATAACACACATAATCTAACTGTGGTTACGCCTCACCATATTAAACAAAAGAATTAAGAAGCAAGAAAACCCATTTTAGAATTTTAAATGATCAATGGTTAAAAGGCTTAATTTTAAAGAGGTAACCAACCGCCTCTAGTATAATGGCTTATTTAGAGGAGTTACTAACCGCTCCGGACAAAGGCTTATATTTTAAAGAGGTTATCAACCGCCTCTAGTAGAATGGCTTATTTATTTTACATAGGAGTTACCAACCGCTCCTAACCCACTATATTTACTAAATACCCAAAGTGGTCACTACCCAAGTAAAAATTAATCCAACATTTCAACATCCCTCAAGTGAATAAAGTATTTTATAATACATACATAATTATATCAATAAATAAAGACACTAAATAATAATTATAAAATATATAACCCCAAAACTATCTTAACTTTAACTATCCATTCCAGTAATCCAATCCAAAAAATAACCAACTGCCAGGACTAATGTTCTACAATCCAAAATATACCGACTTGTCCGGGCTATTGTTTATAAGATAAGAACCTTCTAAAATTATTATATATTTAACCTTTAACCTTGGCCACCTCCTTTTAAATATCGGATATGCCAAGCCCATAACAACCATTACTTGAGAAATCGGGTCGGTTATACATCAAACCAAACCAAAAGATTCCACGAGCAGACTACACGAGAGTCAATAGCGGTGTGATATAATTAATATCACAACCATGAAGAACCTTGGCCACCTCCATTTAAATATCAGAAATGCCAAGCCTATATCAACCATTACTTGAGAAATCGGGTCGGTTATAAATCAAACCAAACCAAAAGATTTCACGAGCAGACTACACGAGAGTCAATAGCGGTGTGATATAATTAATATCACAACCATGAAGAACCTTGGCCACCTCCTTTTAAATATCGGAAATGCCAAGCCTATATCAACCATTACTTGCACATCCGAGTCGGTTATACATCGAACCGAACCGAAAGGAAGAATACACGACAGAAGCGTGAGAGTCCTTAGCGGTGGTGATGTGAGTATCATCATCACAACCGTGAAGTGTGGCTCCCACCTTCAGCAAAACATCATCGAGTCGGAACCTAAAAAATAAAAAATACTGGATCCCGAATCCAAGAAACGACGAAACGCCCGAACAACTATTTCAACCGAAAGAAAAGGACAATTAACCCTATAATTATAAGCACTACAAACTATCGATACACATTTAAGATAAGAAAATAAATAAGTTCAAGATGAACTTTCAAATCTAAATTAAGAGTTCTTAATGATATACACAATGATGCAACGACATCAGCAGGCACGGTGTCCCTAATGCGAAGCTCATATGCAAGCTTATATTTATGTAAAGCTTGGAAAGCTAAAGAACGATCCTCCATTTTATAATAAGTGAAATAGTCACTGAACCGGAAGCAATATCTTAGAAAATATAAGTTAAGTAATGATAAAGTTAAGTAAAAGTCAAGCAACAGTAATGATAAATAACTGCAATGTAAAATAGCAGTAAGGTTAATTAAGATAAGTAGCCTGATACACACATCAATACGCAATAAGCATAAGCAGTAAGCACCACATTAATACAGCTAGCTTAAGGCGCTAGGTATCAAAAGCAAAGAAAAAAATTAAATCTTCAGAAAAAAAACTTATTTTTAATTATTATTTGAAAATTAAGCAAAGTTAATTAATTCTGAAAACGCAAAAACGATGGGTGTGAACTCTTATTACAGAATAATTTTCTAAACAGTCAAAAAGCAGAAGTTGAAAATGTTGAAAATTTCCCCGACTTGAAAAAAGTAAAAAATAATTTTAATTCAAAAAGTTCCAATGGGAATATTAAGAAAGAAAGCTGTAATAGTGGCAAATGATGAGTGTGTACCAGATATTTAGTTAAAAGTAGCATAATGTTTAAGATAAATATTAAAATGTAAAGATTTCATTTTAATCACCGCACTATTTTGCAAGTCATCTCAAGTTAAGAGAAAAAACATTAGTTAAATATTTAAATTATAACACAGTATGCATACATAAGACACAGGTAGTATGATTTGTAATGTAAAACACAGATCTGCAAGAAACTTAAGGTTAACTTAAGGTACTCAATAAACACAGTTCCGCAGTAAACTTATGAAATACTTATAGTAAACACAATTTTTGACATATTTAAAACAACATGACAATCATCTCAGGTTACTCGCCACCACGTACGGGCGTCACTGTAACGTATCGGATTTTAACCCTAAGGCCGGTACGTTAATAAGAAAAATGGATAAATGAAACAACCTTTACTGGCATAGAATTCCTATATTATTATTTAACTACATAAACAGTTATTCATTTTAAGTTAATTTAATACAAACAGATATTTTAAATAAATGCCACAGCTTCTCAGCCAGAGAATGTGGGTAACCTGAGATGAATTGCATTACCAATTACATAAGTTTAAATACAGTATAAGGGCGCCAAAAGCAGAGACGGCTGCTTTACCGAAGAAAAAATCAGGTAAAAGTTTTAATTAAAGGATATGTGTAGCACCAACATGATCCGTTGACAGTAGATCAAGTCCCAACTGAACCATTTGATGGGATGTGAGCCTCAGCCGAACACATAGATGGGATCTTGAACCCCAACCAAACACATAGATGGTATCTTGAACCCCAACCAAACACCTCCTGTAATTGATTTGTCAATTACAGTAACATAATAATAAAGTAGTATGAAAGAGGGAAAACCTAACCTCCAAAACATAAATTTGATGTAAAATGACTAAGAAAAGTTAATTATGTATTGTTTTGTATTATAACACAAATATAATCAAATTGATGATAAGTTTTATATTTTATTTAATTTGGAATGATTGAATCTATGAGGGAAAAATAACCTAATAACCTCATGTAGCACCTAGCTTTCTAAATAATTAAAATATCACTTTTAATAGGCCCAGCATGTGGATAGTTTGTAGGAAATAAGTAATACATACCTTTGTGAAAATAAAGGAGGCTTAAATGAAGAAGATGGAATGAATTCCTAACAACTCCACACCACGCGTCATGGCTCGATTGTGGATCCCTCCTCCAGCACAATTCTGTAGAAAACCACGAAATAAATACCGAGGCACTATTAAAACCAAAGAACAAAGCTTCCAAGAGATCAAACTTACCAAAAAAAATAGTAGAAGATCACATATTGAAAAATTTACGTGCGCACTGCACGTCGTCAGGATCGAAAAGACAGGCTCCTTAGCCATTTTTTATAACTTGGAGAATTTCAGAGAGGGTTACAGTAGAAAACGTAATCCGTACATCTGTTGAAAACTACGAGACACTGAGGTCAAAAACCTTATTAACTTGAATGTTTTATTAAAGAAAAACGATGTCTGAAAGACCAAAAAGCACAGGAACAGTGTTTTATTGATAAATACAATGTTTATAAACTTTAATTCGTATTATTTGTAAAGAAACAATAAAAACGTCAACTAAATTGCGAAGTTATTAATATTTCTGTCAAAACCGATTATTCGTTTTATTCGCTGGAAACCCTAACTTTTCTATAGGTCACAGACAATAAATCAACTTGTAACATTAAAAGTTTCGTTCGAAAACGAATCGGTTTCGTTCAGAAACATATCGATTAATCGATAGAAAATCAATATTTTATTCCTGTATTTCAATAAAATAGGAGGAATAATTAAAGATATGTTCATTTAACGAAACATTGATTAATTGGCTATAAATCCCAATAAATATTAAGAGGCTACAGACAATTAATCAAGTAAAAGCATTAAACTTGATTTAAAAAAGAACGATTCATCGACTGAAAAATCGAATGATAATCGAAAGTTATTATAAAAATTAAATAATTAAAAACCCATTTTTACTACGTTACAGTATAGATAGATTAATTTATAAATAAAACACTTTTAACATTATTAATATTAAAAAGCATTATAATTGTACATAGCAATTTTTTTTTAAATAATAATAACAGAATTACTTTAGGTACTACACGTGTCTTTCCGATAAAATCGTCAAACTAAGATTTTATTTCACAAAATCTGCCTATTGCTCAGCGTATTGCACACGTATTGATATAAAATCTCCAAATATTTCTCGAATTCACAAAAGTTCACCATGAATAAACCGTAAGACTGATTCATTGCACTTTTACGCCACATAATCTATTAAAAGCAGATGCTCCATCCATTAATCGTATTACCGCAGTTTACGTTTAACTGGAGGAGCACGTGACAATAACAATACAGACTTCAGCGTATTGTTAACCACTCGGCTACAATAAGTTTTAATATCTTAATGCCTTACAATACAAGCGAACCACGTTCCACAAATAGAAATGCTATAGAATAGTGATATTAGAGTAATACAGCGTAAGCTTTGTTCAGCTGAAATGGGTGCTGTAGTATTAGTTTTACCTGTTATTTTATATTAATATAGTATTGAGTAAAAGGTCGAATCAATTATAATAATGCGTGTTGTTGTACTTACGATACATGACCGCAAAATAAATAATTTTGATAATGTTGTTGTAGCACGGGATAAAAGTGTTACTATGGAAATATGGTTCCGACATCAAGAAATGTTCCAACGAGCAATAAAATAATGAAAAGAGAATTTATCAAGCAAATCGACAATCTAAACGGTATGATTTGAAGAGTCTGTTTGAAATACAACATTATTGATATTTTTATAAGTGATTCTTCTTCTTTATATAGATTTATCAATATAATTTACCTTCTACGGAAACTTGATGATAATACGTCAATCTAATTTAATTAATCTTTAATTAATAGTAGTAGTTGATTGCCTGATAAAAAACGATTTAACTGCTATCGATACAGGGTTGCTCTACGAAATTTATTTTAGAGCGTGTTGTTGCAATTGAGCTATATTCATCTATTGAAGTCAGGTGCTCATGCTTTACAAGTATTTTAAGACCTTCGATATCCCTCAATAGAAAATATATATTTACTTTATGAAAACTCGGATTTATGATTTTCGGTGGCTCCGATACAAAACCGTTATAATTTTATGTTCGGATTATGCTTTGGATCGTAAAAAGATTTTACGATTCTATAAATACGTAGCTCAAGTATCGAATCTTTTTTATACAGCTGAAAGCGTTTAAATGAAACAATGAGGCCTATTGAAAGTAAAGTAGGTATTTCAGTTACGATCATCTAAGGAAAATAGGGGATTAGGCTTGGGAACATTTACTGGCATACAATATGTCAATAATATGACAAAGAGGCTCATTCGTTCAATTTGTATACTATTTTTCGAAATAGTTTCCCTAATCGTATAGATAGATGCTAGACCAAGACTTCCAGTTATCATTCTCCTTTAAATAATGTATCAATTATCACTGACAACTGGACTGTACTTATCAAATGCTTAAAGTTTGTTAGCAAATATATGTGTAGTCTCAATTTTGAACTTTATTTCAATGCCAATGAAGATTCATTTTGTTTGTGAGGTAACTGGAGGAGTAAAGAATGGCCTGACCGAAGTACATTATCTCCTTAGTTTAGTCCCGATCGACGCAAAACTTTATAACTCTGGCAATGAGATTTATTGTAATGAAATCGTAAGGATAGCGTAGTTTCCTGTGCGTGAGTAATGAATGACTGTGCTGGTCGTAAATAGTTCGGTTTGGTTTAATAAATGCTGTAAATCCGGATCGGAATCGTAAAGCGACAATCGTAACCTGTTTTCAATGATGTTAGTCGTAATTTTGCAAAGATGTGGCAAAATATTTGAATAGAAAAATAAATTTATTTTACATAACCATATGTAGTAATATAAATAAAATGTATTGCACAATCTAAAAGCAATTGACCTCAGCGTTGTCATCACTCCCTCGAGGGTTTTGAGTACCTACTGAAATAATAATCTAATTATGAAGAATATTATAAAATTGTCTACATTAGGTACTGCAAAAATATCGATGAACTAGCATTCAAGAATTCATGTTTGAGCGATTATTTATTTTATACGTATTACTCACATTTGACGACAGATACCTAACTCTACTCGATTCATTGAATGGTTTCAAAACTCCAGAAAATATATCAATCACATAAACACAGACATATGTCCATCAAAGTGGTATCTCTAGATCATGCGTAATACAACTCAACCTGCCAATGTGAATCCGACTCCGCTGCACAAATCACGTCTTTATTTGATTCTAGAAATTTATTGCATCGTCGAATGGTAAAGCCAAACAGATCTTGTTTCTAAGTCTCGTCTGAATTGCTATTTCACTCACTTTTCAATCTAAAACTTGTTTGAAATCTGAAATACGTTATATTATCGAGTATCAACGGGTGATTTGAATTCTTTAACATTGATTTAGAAATAGTTTTGATTCTTGAAATATCGTTGGAATTTCGCTATTACGAGTCGTGTTTGATCTGTGAGCAATTTAAATATTTTTTATTAACACTAAATTGAAAAGATTCCTCGATAGAAATAATTCTTTCAATGTCTCTAAATTAAATATTTTGTATTCACTCTCCACACAGAAACAAGGTTTTGTCGAAATAAAATCACATGTAAACACTTTTATTTTATTATATATACCATGACAGAGTATCTTTCGTATTGAGAAGCAGGTTTTGAAGTTTGATTTAGTTAGCTGCAGGGGCAGCTGCTTGCGGCCGAGACCATGGGACCGTGGGGGTCCGAAGCTCGCCGTTTTGCTCGCACCTTGTCATCAAGATTGATCGAGACCTCTGGAGAGACCAGCGGGCGGGGAGCTTTTTCCGACAACGCTATCCAAAGAGGAAACGCTGCCAGCTTTCTGGGAACCTTGCTGTTAATTGGAAGCAGCGGCAGGCTTGAGGAAATTTTCTATTTATAGATTGTATTTTGTACATATTTCTTGTAAATAAAGATATATTTCTTTGGAAAAAAAAGTAACAAACAACATAATAGTATAGATTAGGTCAATTTCACTATCACCATCAAGAAATTATCGTGTCACATTACACAATTCACAGTTTTCATACAAACTGTCACTCAATAGATCATTATGAAAGAGTGCTAAAGTAATCATTTACTTTTGATGCTACTATTCATACCTTTGATCCCAAAATTATAGGTACCTTAAAATCAAAGTACACACCGTCATATTTCTAACGGGACATCTGAAAATATTACAAGAACGTTCGCCATATCGTCACGTCCTAAGATCATTCTTCACGCCCTCTGACATTTGGAACGTCTCCCAAAAAACAAGCGCCATTTCCCGCTAAGAAGCTGTTCTACTAGCCACAGATTAAAATATCATCCTATAAATTCTCGCGTTAACTCCAGTGGTTGAATCAGTTTGAAGATTTGTTTTATGCACTATAATTTTGTAGTATGTAATGTATCCATACGTTATTTCTGACGTAAGGTCAAGACTGTGATGACAAGTTATGGCTAAGAAGTGGAAGATGGTACTTTAGGAAGCATATATTGGAGTTAAATAAGTATATACGACTATTATAACTTTATTTATTTTTATAAGACTACGGCTTGAAGAAAGAAAAACTTATTTGATTAATTCAATATTTCTCTTTAAAAATTAACACGCAAACGCGTAGTCATCAATTATCAACTGTTATTTATAATCATGTTTTAATATTCAACAATGACACATTTTTATTGTTTCGGAGTAAACGAGTATAAAACGACTTAACGACGTCACACGATTGTAAAATTTATGTTCTCAAAATTTATCGACGCACCAATTGAATTTATTATCAAAACTAAAAGTTTTATTGCGAAAATTTACATGCTTGCATTTGTGGAATGAGTGTTTTAACGAGCTGTTTTTATTTACTTAATTTATGAAGTAAAAAAAAAGTATCTGTTGCAATGACACAATGAGCCGAATGCTTTTTAAGTTAATTAAAACATTATTTTTTAGTTCTGAACTATTTCATAAAATTAAACTCAATTTTCGTCGCGTTTACGTTACCTGAAGTTAACCCTCGGGGTTTCTATAAAATCTATAATCGACAGTTTTTTTATTTGTTAGAAAAAAAAACCTTAAAAAATACTAAACTGTATCCACAAAATTTACTATTCGTAGGGCAATAACAATGAGACTAATATGATCATTAGCTGTTACGGTCTGCAATAAAGCACACAAAAGAACATTATTAACCCAGTATATCACAAAAGTGGACACATCTATGTCACAAAGTGGTCGCCGCTAAGTTCTTTTTGTAAATCCACTGAATATACACTGAGTTTGCGCTCATTGAATTAAGTGGTCAAAGTGTTGAGGCCGCCAGTCGAGCCGCACGTGGGCGGAATTTTTGACTATTCGTTAATTTAGTTTACGTTAAAGTGTTCCAAATTTAAAAAAATAAAAAATAATCAAATGGGCAAATTTGTTTTAATCAATACATTTTATTAATGAGTTTGTTATATTTGTAATTTCTTTCGTTCGTTCTTTACATTAATTTAAAATTATATTCTAATGTACAGGAAATATAATAAAATACCTAAATAAGAGTTTAAATAAATAACGCATTACATTATTATTAGATAAATTATTTTGACTTTAATTAAACAAAAACTTTTTAAGAACAGTTATGATTTATCTATCCAGAGCTGTTCATTGCTGAACATTTTCAATATTCTATTTATTTTTTAAATTATCAATCTACAATGAGGATTTTCTTATTATGCCTCTATGCTCAAAATAACTGTCAAACTGTTGATAAATCGAACTTTTGATCGAACTAATTTCTCGATTAGACAGGTATTTTGACCATATATGATAAGAAAACTCATTATTTTTTTTATTTTTTATTTTTTTATGTCAATAGGTTGACAAACAGGCAGATGGGCCTCCTGATGGTAAGTGGTCACCGCCGCCTATGAACATTTGCAATACCAGGGGGATTGCCGATGTGTTGCCGACCTTGTAGAGCTCTATTTACGCCTTTTTTGAAGAACCTCATATCGTAGCGCTGAGGGAAAACCGTAACGGGGAGTTCATTCCACATCCTAATGGTCCGCAGTAAGAACGTCCGACTAAAACGTTGTGTGGACGATCGAGGCGGCTCGAGGATGTGAGGATGAACTCCACATCGCCGGCGAGCAGTGCGATGGTAGAAAGGTGATGATGGCACCAGGTCAAAAAGTTCTTGCGAACACTCCCCATTATACATACGGTAGAACACACAGAGCGAGCCTATATCTCTCCGAAGGCTGAGAGGTTCTAAACCGTCAGTGAGTATGGGATCGTCAACGATACGAATGGCCCGCCTTTGCACCGAGGCAAGTGGATCAAGCTGATAAGCGGGTGCGCCTGCCCAGAGGTGCGAGCAGTACTCCATATGCGGCCTAACCTGCGCTTTATAAAGCTGTAGCCGCTGGAGTGTCGTGAAGTACCACTTAGCCTTATTTAGCACACCCAACTTTTTTGAAGCCAGTTTGGCTTTGCTTTCCAAATGACCTCGGAACTGGACATCACTCGCAATATCGACACCAAGGATCCCGATACTCTTTGCGATGTTGAGAGGAGTGTCTTCGAATTTTGGTGCTACTACAAATGGGTTTTTCGCGGAGAACGCGCAGACTTGTGTCTTCGAGGGGTTAAAACGGACTAAATTTAGTCTCCCCCATTCTGAGACCCGCTCCAACGAAGTCTCGACTTCAGACACAAGTCTCATTCGACTTTCCTCCACCGTGGACCGAGGGATGTTAGCACGGCCGGAATATTGGGCATCCCCAGTGCTGTCATCCGCATAGCAGTGAATGTTGGGAATTTTCAACATATCATTGATATTTTTTTTTTTTTTTTTTTATATTTATTGGATCAACAAACAGTTTACACAATATCTTTATACTTAAAATATATATATACTAACAATAGTTCTAATTGTGAAACCCACACCGTTGACCACAAATTACATTAAGAAATTCGTTGTTGAGAAGTGAAATGTATTAATCTATCAGTAACAATGAAAAGGATAATATTGAAGATGGAAAAATTTGGAAAATTAACAATATGTAGCAATGAAATGTAACGGCAGAATACTTTTCTTTATATAAAGCTAAAAAAATATATATAAAAATGTAACCTTTTAACTATTAGTTTGTCGTAATCACATAAAATTAACATTAATATGATAAAACTTAATTTATAAAAATAAAGATGTTAAACCTAGTACTTAGATAATGGGTAAAATAACTGAAGTAATTTAAAAAAATATAAAATAAAGAAAAACTCAATTACTAATAAGCCCGGCTACATATAAGACTACTTAAAAGGCTTCAAGCCGTAGCCGTAGTCTTATTATGTAGTATTATATTAAAACATGTAGTAAAGAGAGGTTAAATCACCTTTATACAAAACCAAACTATTAAATAAATAGCATATAAGAATAGGTATAACAACATGGCAACAATTGTAAAAGATAAAACAGTAAAAATAAACAGTGTTGTGTGAAAATGTAAACAATATATAATAAGAAATTAAAAAAAGGCAAACAAAATGAAAAAACAAGCTATAAAAACACAGGATACCTCATAATAAATTACATCAAAAATAAACTGTTTTATTTTATTTTATTATTTTACTATTTTACTCGTTCTACATACTATTTAATTTAATGTATAGGTAACAATATAAACAATAATTCATATAATGCGGTATAAGAGCATTATAAATATTAGGGAAACGAAATGTATAAGGAAACGATATAAAAGTTAATATGCTAAAATTATAAAAATTATAAAAAGAAAAACCACTATAATATACTTTATAAAATGTTAACAATTATGATAAATAAATAACATACCTATATATTTCTTTTTATGAGTAAAACAAATATTAATAATAAAGTAATAATAACTCATGCACTTAATTAGGTTACCGGGAGAATATATTAAAAACCTATTTGCTACTCGTTTTTTTGTAATTGTAATTGTGTTAAGAGCGTTTATAACGTAATAACGCACAATGCCGCAATATTCCAGGTTTTCGGTGTGAAAATACTCAGTTATATTGATAGTTATTCATTTGTGTTGTCGTAAATCCAATAGGACATTTATTTTTCTACTTTTCTTGAAGAAATAACATTAAATTGACTATTTGTTATTTAGTTTAGAGCAGTTCCTTGAGAGACCTTTTTTGAATTTTACGGAACATGCTGTCTTTGCAGTCAAATAGGTATTGAAAGTACTTGAAACAAAAAAATACAAAAATACATGTTGAAAAGAACATATTGTCTTCTATTTTTCTTGAAGATAGCATCATAACGTTTAGTACATTTTTGTTATGAAAATGACAAAATAAAACTGCGTAAAAATTAAGATTTTTATCGATGTTTAGCGCCGTTTTTAATATGGAAATCGTTTGTCAAACTTCATAATTACTATTTATTAATAAGCAGCAGTTCATGCTTAAAATTAGTAAATTAAAAAAATCCGTAAAAATATTATAATTATTTTATACCGAATATTTTAAAACTGCTATATAAATCGATTGCGGAGGCCACGGCTCGGCAGACCCGGCTCCGCCGTCTCAGAGAGAGGACGTATCGCTCTGTTTTCCGCGCGCTAAGTTCGCCAACATATTATTACGATTGAGAGTATTGGTACAATCGCCCGCATTATAGCGCGCTCTTACCACTTTTGATACCACTAGGGTAAGTTAAGTTATATTGATAAATGGTAACTGTTTTGAATTATAGCTGACAAATATTATTATTTTTGTTTGTTATAGTTAATAAATGTCTTCTACCGGAAATCATCGACCCCAGAAAGGCACGATCGATCAATGCCAATCAGAAGTAATGGATAAATTTGTCATATTATAAGGGCGGCCTTATGTTTGAATTTTCCTCCGTTTATATACTCTAATAATAATACGATAAAAGAAAAGATGTATTTTTGTATGTTTTGTTTGTTTGTAATTTCAATAAACTCAAAAACTACTGTACCGATCTTTCACCACTAGAATGCATTATTACCACAGATATAAAAAAAAGTCGGATATATTCTCGCTAACAAAAAAAGTGTCACTCGAGTCGGCCACCTCGCTGTACGTACAAGCCGGCACGCACACATCCACACATTAGTTGAGCGCGAGTAATCGACTCTGTGTAAACGGCGACAGAGTCTAATTTCCCGCGGAATAGCCAACTAAGGTGTGCGTGAGAGGTGGCCGACTCCATAGACACAGTTTTTTGTGAGCGAGAATATGTCCTCCGTAGTCTGTGATTATTACCTATCATATCACTAAGGGCAATATTATACGTAGTGATATTTTGGCTACGGTAACCGCTTACCATCAGTCGGACGGTATGCTTGTTTACCGACTTTATGGTATAAAATTATTTTGTAACTGGTCTGATTGCTCACAAAATTGATATTTGAGAGACTCTTGGACCACATAACATGAATCTTTGCACAAAATTGAAAAAAGTGTCCGCCATTTTGAACTATTTATTACAGGTCCGATTGCTCACAAAATTGATATTTGAGAGACTCTTGTACTATATAACATGAATCTTTGCACAAATTTTAAGAAAAGTGTCCGCCATTTTGAACTATTTTGTTACTGGTCCGATTACTCTCAAAATTGATATTTGAGGGACGCTTGAACCATATAACATGAATCTTTGCTCAAAATTGAAAAAAGTGTCCGCCATTTTGAACTATTTTGTTACAGGTCCAATTGCTCTCAAAATTGATATTTGAGAGACTCTTGGACCATATAACATGAATCTTTGCACAAATTTGAAAAGAGTGTCCGCCATTTTGAACTATTTTGTTACTGGTCTGATTGCTCTCAAAATTGATATTTGAGAGACTCTTGGACCATATAACATGAATCTTAGCACATAATTTAAAAAAGTGTCCGCCATTTTGAACTATTTAGTTACTGGTCCGATTGCTCTCAAAATTTAGATTTGAGAGGCCTTGGGATTACAAAACACGAATCTTTTTTCAAAATCCAAAAAATATGTCCGCCATTTTGAACTATTTTGTTACTGGTCCGATTACTCTCAAAATTGATATTTGAGGGACGCTTGAACCATATAACATGAATCTTTGCTCAAAATTGAAAAAAGTGTCCGCCATTTTGAACTATTTTGTTACAGGTCCGATTGCTCTCAAAATTGATATTTGAGAGACTCTTGAACCATATAACATGAATCTTCGCTCAAATTTGAAAAAAAATTGTCCGCCATTTTGAACTATTTTGTTACTGGTCTGATTGCTCTCAAAATTGATATTTGAGAGACTCTTGGACCATATAACATTACTCTTCGCTCAAAATTGAAAAAAAATGTCCGCCATTTTGAACTATTTTGTTACTGGTCTGATTGCTCTCAAAATTGATATTTGAGAGACTCTTGAACCATATAACATGAATCTTTGCACAAATTTGAAAAGAGTGTCCGCCATTTTGAACTATTTTGTTACTGGTCTGATTGCTCTCAAAATTGATATTTGAGAGACTCTTGGACCATATAACATGAATCGTTGCACAAATTTGAAAAGAGTGTCCGCCATTTTGAACTATTTTGTTACTGGTCTGATTGCTCTCAAAATTGATATTTGAGAGACGCTTGGACCATATAACATGAATCTTTGCTCAAAATTGAAAAAAGTGTCCGCCATTTTGAACTATTTAGTTACTGGTCCGATTGCTCTCAAAATTGAGATTTGACAGGCCTTGGGATTACAACACGAATCTTTTTTCAAAATTGAAAAAAAGTGTCCGCCATTTTGAACTATTTAGTTACTGGTCCGATTGCTCTCAAAATTGAGATTTGACAGGCCTTGGGATTACAACACGAATCTTTTTTCAAAATTGAAAAAAAGTGTCCGCCATTTTGAACTATTTTGTTACTGGTCTGATTGCTCTCAAAATTGATATTTGAGAGACGCTTGGACCATATAACATTACTCTTCGCTCAAAATTGAAAAAGAGTGTCCGCCATTTTGAACTATTTAGTTACTGGTCCGATTGCTCTCAAAATTGAGATTTGACAGGCCTTGGGATTACAAAACACGAATCTTTTTTCAAAATCCAAAAAAGTGTCCGCCGTTTTGAATTATTTTAACTGGTCTGATTGCTCACAAAATTGATATTTGAGAGACTCTTGTACCATGTAACATGAATCTTTGCACAAAATTGAAAAAAAGTGTCCGCCATTTTGAACTATTTTGTTACAGGTCCAATTGCTATCAAAATTGATATTTGAGAGATTCTTGTAAGCAAGATCGCAAGTTAAGGTACTATAGATGCTTGGTCACAGTTATCATACTCACAACTATTAGATAAGTTCAAACTTCTCTCCTTAGAAGCTAGACGTGAATATCTGCAAGCGAATACTCTGCATGGCATTGTCCACAACAATATGGACGCAATAGACCTCACGAGTAAACTATGCTAAGTAGTGCTTCGAACTATCAACAAACGTAGTGCTCGTGCAGGAACTCTCTTTGCAGTAAATACCTGTCGTACGAATTCTGGACTACGCTGCCCTTTGCGCCGTATGGTTGAGTCATACAATTCTACTTTTATAGACATTGATATTTTTTCATGTACAAAATGGAAATTCATGTTATATGGTTCAAGAGTCTCTCAAATATCAATTTTGATAGCAATCGGACGTATTATAAAATTGTTCAAAATGGCGGACACTTTTTTCAATTTTGTGCAAAGATTCATGTTATATGGTACAAGAGTCTCTCAAATATCAACTTTGAGAGCAATCGGACCTGTAACAAAATAGGTCAAAATGGCGGATACTTTTTCAATTTTGTGCAAAGATTCATGTTATATGGTACAAGAGTCTCTCAAATTTCAATTTTGATAGCAATTGGACCTGTAATAAAATAGTTCAAATTGGCGGATACTTTTTTTAAATTTTGAGCAAAGATTCATGTTATATGGTCCAAGAGTCTCTCAAATATCAATTTTGATAGCAATCTGACCAGTAACAAAATAGTTCAAAATGGCGGACACTTTTTTCAAATTTGAGCAAAGGTTCTTGTTATATGGTTCAAGAGTCTCTCAAATATCAATTTTGGGAGCAATCGGACCTGTAACAAAATAGTTCAAAATGGCGGACACTTTTTTCAAATTTGAGCAAAGGTTCTTGTTATATGGTTCAAGAGTCTCTCAAATATCAATTTTGGGAGCAATCGGACCTGTAACAAAATAGTTCAAAATGGCGGATTGTTTTTTCAATTTTGTGCAAAGATTCATGTTATATGGTACAAGAGTCTCTCAAATATCAATTTTGATAGCAATCGGACCTGTAATAAAATAGTTCAAAATGGCGGACACTTTTTTTCAATGTTGAGCAAAGATTCATGTTATATGGTCCAAGAGTCTCTCAAATCTCTCAATTCGCGATACCGTGACCGGGGGGGTCGAGAGGGGCGCGCGGGCGGGCGCGCAAATCGCTCGGCACCTCACGACATTGCACCCGTGGGGAGCCGGGGCGGGTTGCTATTATAATTATATTAATAATAATATAGAATTATTTTAACAAAATAAAACCAAATAAAAGTTTAATTGGATAACAAATTATATAGGTACCTGAACTACTTTGTTTACTAGTGTAAAAAAACAATATTCAGTACATTGTACTATATAACTACTTATAACCCAATTCAACCTACCAGATACCTTGTTTACATCTACATCTTGTTTTGTCTACATCGATCGACATGAAGCCATACTGAAAAGTATCAAATAATAACGCGCGCAGTAAGTAAGTTGGCGGAGGAGCCGCACCAATGTTGGCCCCGCGTTGACTCGGCTTGGCGCTGGCAAATACCTAAATTCGAGCGCGGCCGGGTAGCATATATCCTCTTAAAATATTTTTTTTAAACAAACCAATCTTCGTTGAAAAAATATCAATTTTATTGAAGGTAGTATTATAACAATCCATTAGCCTATGCATGGGCGATCTTTTACCTGCATTTGAACGGCACCTAGCTGTTGCAAACGTAGGGTTGGCACGGTTGCTACGACTTATTGTCCTAATTGGTACCTTATATGATATACTATTAGTTAATTCAGTACAGTCAAACCTATTGTTACAAATGTCATACAATAACATTACCTGAAGCTGTTGACGTCTTGATTCAAGAGAAAGCATATTATATTCAGTAAGTAATTGACTATACGATAATCTTGTTCTTCTGCACCTGTAATTAATACCGCGTAAAAACTTCTTTTGGATGGACTCAAGTTTATTGATATATTTTGCATAGTACGGATTCCATATAGCTACTGCATATTCAAGTTGAGATCTGATGAGCGATTTATATAAATGCAAGTAAGTGTAGGGATTTTTAAAGTCGATTCCCACACGCATTACAAAACCATACATTTTAAAAGCTTTGTTAATGATTCTTTCGATATGTGCATCTAGAATAAGTTTGCTGTCCAATACCATGCCGAGATCCTTAATCTTATTAACTTTTTCCAGTTGCTCGCCACACAAAGAGTAATTAAAACTACTTGGGTTGCGTTTTCGAGTAAATGTGATAGTATTACATTTGCTGAGACTCAATCTTAATTTATTGTATTCACAGTAAGTAGAAAAGGTATCTAAGTCTTTTTGAACATCAATGTGATCCTGATATTTATCAATCCTATGGTATATTTTAATGTCATCTGCATATAAAATAAAATTACAAAATTTAAAACACCTGCTGACGTCATTTAGATACAGTACAAATAAAAGAGGTCCTAAAATTGATCCTTGCGGTACACTAGAGCTAACAAGGACATCTACCGACTCAAAACCTTTAATCACTACCTTTTGTGTACGGTTTGTCACATAAGATTTAAACCATCTCCATAAGTTACCGCGAATACCATTAAAAGCTATTTTTTCTAATAGAAGCTTATGGTCAACCCGATCAAACGCTTTTTGGAAATCTGTATAAATACAGTCCGTTTGCGCATTAGTATCCATATTTGTAAATAAATGTTCTGTGTATATTAATAAGTTAGAAACTGTTGAGCGTCGTTTTACAAAGCCATGTTGCTGTGGGATTATGAGAGAATGAATACTAGGATATATGGCATTATGGATTAACCTTTCAAAAATTTTTGCAAGCGTTGACAATATAGACACCGGTCTATAATTTTCAACGTTCCTTTTTGTACCTCCTTTATGAACAGGGACAATTCGCGCTGCCTTCCAGATAGAAGGACAAACACCTTCTTGCAAGCATTTATTAAAAATGTACTGTATAGGTTTACTAATAGTCTTACAAGCCGATTTAAGAAAGAAGGGGGGAATATTATCAACGCCAAATCCTTTATTAGTATTTAAATTTTGTAGCGCTTTAGTTACATTTTCTACAGAAATATGAATGTTGTCCATATTTAAGTCACAGTTGCTATTTGAAGGTATATCTAAACTATTAATATCCATGTCATCTGTAATAGAAGTTGATTCAAAAACGGAATAAAAAAAGTCTGAGAATAGGGTACAAACCTCATTGTAATTACTTGCAGTTTTTTCTTTATAAAAAATATTAGAAGGAATTTCTACCCTATCCTTACAATTTGTTACATATGTCCAAAAATATTTAACATTTTTCTTGATACTTTTTTCTACATTTACCATATATCGATCAAATCGTATTTTAGATTGTGACTTAAGACGCTCACGATACATTGAAAAGAGTGAGTAATCCGATTCATTTTTATACTTCTTCCACCTAACCCAAGATTTATTTTTGTTTTTAAAAATATGTATCAACGATGAATCAAACCAAATAGGGAAATCATTCTTTTTTATAAATTTTAAAGCTACATGTTTACGAATTATGTTATAAATTTTTTCATAAAATAGATCTACCGCAGCTTCCGCGGGCAGTTCATCTATCAATAGTTCTTCCCAACATGTATTAGATATTTCTTCATTAATCAAAGTATAGTTAGCATGTTTAAAACAGTATCGTGTGTGTTGAAACGATTGGCTACGATTATTTTTTTCATAAAAAGGTAACAAAACGCAAAATGGAGGATGATGTTTATCTGGACTAACCAATGGAATAGGTACCTGAGATATAGTGTACTCATTGATATTTGTAATGCAGAGATCCAATATAACATTGCTATCATTTTTATAAATGTTGATTTGAGTGCAATTAAAAAAAGATATAAAGTTGATTAAATGGTTAGCAGAGTTTGATGCATTTGAAGTAGAACTAAGCTCTGAACAAGCGTCTATCTTACCCCAATTTATAGATGGTAAATTGTAATCCCCAAAAAGGCAAAAATTACTAGACTGATACTGACTCAATATTTCTGTTAAATATTCCAAGTAGTTCATATAAACATCACTTGCCTGGTTAGGCGGGATATAAACTACATTAAGGACATGAACATTTGTGCCAGCCCTAATCTCAATCGTTACGTGGTCAATGAGTGGAGGGAGCGCGGGCGCAGCAGGCCGGGCGAGTACCTGTGACGCGTTAAGCGATCGTAGCACTGCAATCAGTACACCGCCGCCGTCACGGCGTCCGCATGCTTCGCGGTTTCTGTCACATCGATAAACGCAATAACGAGCATCGATGTATTCGTTATCAAAAATACTATCATGCAGCCAGGTTTCGGACAAAATAATAATATCGTATGCATGTAATAGGATGTTCATATAAATGGTATGTAGTTTAGTCCTTAATCCGCGACAGTTCTGATAATAAATAGCCAAGTTATCCATTAGGACTTAAAAAAAATATAAATGTTACCAAATAAGTTATTGTTATTCTTGTATTACGCGATGCAGGCATTAGTAAATAGGGATCATAAGCCTTTTTGAAATTGTCAATAATAGAATATATAATAACCATAGTAGTATATAGTAGTAAAAACATATATTCATTATAAACAGTTATATTTATTTCCAATAATAGATACACCACCACCCTTATAAACCATACCCATATTACCCATATATAGAAGTTTGTTAGACGTTTATTATTATTTTTTTTATAAAGAGAACGAGCAAAACTTAACAATTTCTTCAGTTTTAGAGACCAAATAATTAAAACATAAGTATTCAAAAACAGAGCTTCACTTAATCCTTTTAATATCGTCCAGATTTCGAATTGCAATAGCCGGCGATTTTTCATTTTTGCGAACCAGTATAGTGCCGTTCTTAACCCAGACATATTTGTGTTCATGGGTTTTGGCTTTATCCCTACATTCTCGAAACAAAATCTTGTTTTTCAAAGTCAAATGTTCATTCACATAGATATGCTGCGACGGTCCCGATATAGCTAGCTGTTCAGAATTGATTCCTTTTCTTACACGACAGGCTGCAATAAAATTGTCACGCATAATTCTAGTCGCGAATTGAACAATAATATTTCTTGGTCGAGCATCTTTCTGATTAGCATGTTGAACACGATGTATAGCAGTAATATCTGAAGACTGAAACTTTTGACTTATTATAGTTCCTAGATTTAGCAAAATATTTATAAGATTTTCGCCTTTTTTCTCAGGTAAGTTAGAAATTTCGGCATTATTCGCTCTGGCTTGTTGTTCCATCAAAGATATTTTATTTTCTAGTGTAAAAATTCTCTCGGATGACTCTGCCATATCTAACTGAGAAAATGTATCTTCAAGTGTCTTAATACGTTTGTCAAAAGAGTCCTGCCTCAAGTCAGAGGCACTAATTGACTTATCTATCTCAGTGAGCCTAATATTCACCTCCACTAGTGATTCTTTTATAGTTACATTATCAGCTATTATTCCTGCGACGGATGATTGTATGTTGGATAATGCATCCGTAATTTTAGTCAGTTCAGAAGTGAGAACTGAACGAACCGAGCTGGACACCAGTTCCTCCATATTTTCTTTATTGTAACTATAACCCTTAGTTCTTGGTGAGTCAGTTTCCAACTCCTGTTCCTTCATTTGCTTACGCTTTCTGGCAATCAGGAAGTTATCAATTTTGGGCTGTTGCTGCAGATCCGGATTCGATAAACACTTTAATTTTAGCGGTGGTGTGACTGAATTTCCCGGTGACGTTGGCGGTGTACGTAGCATACTCATACCAGTCACCCGCACCCGATAGCCACCCGCTGAGATAAAAAATGTAATGCTCTCTTTTGCTTGCGGGGGTGAGGTGTTGGCGCCCTTCAGGTTCGGCAGATGCTATGCGAGAGAGAGACGGCTATACCGACACGGTAGATCACCTTAGAAATTATATATTTACAATAAAATCCGTGCACAGAACAGTAACACTTATAATCACTTGTACTGGGAGCAAAACTCCTTGCAATTTCATCAGATTTTTATAATCAACGAAATACACTTCCACTCTCAACGAACTATCGACGACGGAATATGCAGGATGAACAGTGTGGGTGATAGCACACAGCCTTGTGGTACGCCAGCATTGATGTTCTTGATATCGGAGCAGCATCCGTCAACGGCGACTTTGATGCTCCGATTAGCAAGAAAACTAGACACCCAAGTGCACAAACCCTCGGGAATTCCGTACGACGGCAGCTTCGATAGAAGTGCCCTGTGCCAGACCCGATCAAAGGCCTTAGCGATATCGAGGCTAACTGTCAATGCCTCGCCTTTACTCTCTATGGCTTCAGCCCATCGGTGCGTCAGGCAAACAAGAAGATCACCAGCTGAACGACCATGACGAAAGCCGTACTGGCGGTCGCTAATCAACTGGTGTTCCTCTAGATACCTGAGGAGCTGAGTATTGATGACCCGCTCCATCACCTTAGAGAGAAGGGAGGTTATCGCTATTGGCCTGTAATTGGATGGATCTGTTCGGTCCCCTTTTTTGGGAATCGGATGGACAAGGGCAGTCTTCCACGAAGAAGGAACACGTCCGGTGGTATAGGAAAGTCTGAATAGGCGCGTCAACACTGGAGACAACTCTGGAGCACACGTCCTAAGCACAATGGCGGGGATACAGTCTGGCCCACTCGACTTTCGGACGTCAAGGGAGAACAGAGCTCGTCGGACCGCGATTTGCGAAAAGCGGATTTCCGGCATTGAGCTGCCACAACGCAAGATGCTAGGCGGTGTGGCTCCCCCGTCGTCAAGTGTCGAGTTAGTTGCAAAGAGGGCTGCCAGTAAATCGGCTTTCTCTTTTGCAGTGTGGGCCAGAGAGTCATCCGGTGTGTGCAGCGGAGGAAGCGATGACCGACAGAAGTTTCCTTCGACAGCCTTGGCGAGCGACCAAAATGCTCGACTTCCAGAATTTGCTGGAACTTCGCTCTAGCAAATTGCTTTTTGCTGGACCAAGAAGCAGAATTGTATGCTTTTCTCAATTTGGATTTTTCCGGATCATTTTGAGCATGCGCTTTAGTCCAGGCCCGGTAGGCATCTTGCTTTAGGCTAGTAGCTTTTGCACTGGGCCCATCGAACCAAGGCTGACTCGATCCTCCGATGGGCACCACAGAACATGGAATAAAACATTCCATGCCCTGCAATATGACATCGGCGACCAAGTCTGCGCAGCTGTCCGGATCATCCGACGAGAAACAAAGCTGCTTCCATGGGTAGGATGAATAAAACTCCCGCAATCCATCCCAATCTGCTGACCGGTAATGCCAAACTTTGCGCGTCTCGCGGGGTCGAGGTCTTCCTGGTAGCGATAGTGGCACTTCAGACTGAACCAGGCAATGGTCGGATGATCCAAGGGGAGCACCGACGGAGACCTGGTAATCATCTGGGTGTGTAGTCAGCAGTAGGTCCAGCAGAGAAGGCTCGTGGTTCTCGATATCTGGAATGCGGGTTGCATCCTGCACCAGTTGCGAGAAACCATAGGCCAGAGCGAAGTCATAAACGGTTTTCCCAGCGTGATCGGTCCGCGAAGACCCCAACCATTCGTTATGATGGGCGTTAAAGTCTCCGAGGACAATAACCTCGGCTGTGGGGTACCGTTCCAGCACAGTGTCGGTTGCTTCTTGGACGCCTTCAAAGAAGCGAGTTGTCTCAGTGTCGCCGCGATGAGACCTGTAGAGGCACGCGTATATACGGGTGGACCCACCGTAGTCTACGCGCACCCAGAGAGTAGACAGGTCTCTGTCTTCCAGGTTATTCAGACGTCGACAACAAATGCCCTCCCGGACGAACATGCACACCCCGGCCTTTGGAACGAACAAATGTTCGAGATTGTAGCCGGGATAGTGAAGATACGATGCATCGCTCGGGCAGGTTATCTGTGTCTCCGTCAGAAAGAGCAAGGCCGGCTTCGCCGTCTCAAGATGATGATGGACGGCGTTGATATTACTGTGGAGTCCCTTGATATTGCAAAAGTCCACTCTTAATGTGGAAAGGGGTGCCGCTGAGGTAAACCTTTTTCTTTTATATCTAACCATTTTTTATTAAAAAAGCGTAAAAAGACGAGTTTATTGGAAGTGTGCGGTTTATATGATCGCGGAGGCAAAACGCAATGGTTGCGGGTCGACCCGAATGCGGTGACAAGTTGTGGAATTGACATGGGGGACGGAAGGGCCCCCGGTCCCCCCCGGGAGTGCCTGTCTGGTTCCACTCCGGTCTCCTCCCCCGGCAGGACAGACACTCGTCGGGATTATGCGCCGGTTGGTGGGACAGCCTCCTGGGCCGGAGATTATAGGTAATGCCCAGGTTCGGGTCCACTACTAACCGGCGGGCGGCCAGCGGACAGCCGTTTCACCGGGTCTCCCTGGCCCCCATGTCAACCCAACACGCCACACACATCAGACATCGCCCAAATCGCATCGCTGGACCCCACCATCATACATGCCGCACACTTCGGATGTAGGGGGGCTGGCTCTCGTGAACCCTGCCGAAACACAGCGAACTGCTTCACGGCAGACTCACTCACGAGGGTGGTCGCTAGCCAGTTGGACATGGGTATGTCCTACCACCAAGCCGGGCGGCGTGAGAATTATGTGGGGCCGCCGCCTGTCCACCACAACCCGTAACGGGGTTCAGTATAGCCAGAGCCTCGTTTGTTTATCAGCAGGGTGCACCACGAGCAGGTGAGGTTGGCAAGGATCCAAAAGATGTTGTTTGGACCCATACACCCCAAAAATTAAGATCATAATTATTATTTCGTTTACACAAAAAGTAAGAGCATGGAAAAATATCCCCGTAAATATGCATGTCACATATACCATTGTTAAAGGAACTTGGCTCTCTGTTACACAACTAGCGTGGACTTGGAAAAAAAGTTTGATACAATGGCCGCTTTGTCGTCGCTCGTTAGCCGCTTTTTGCCAAGAAATATCATTAGCTTGTACTTGCTGGAGTGGAGTAATAGTGTAACGAGTTTATTAGCCACATTACCGTATATTACTTTAAACATTACTTTGGTAGCTTTAAGTCATTATAAGGGTTCTGAATGCTGAACATGTTTTTTTTATTCGAATACGTCGGTAAACAAGCATACGGCCTGCCTGATGGTAAGCGGTTACCGTAGCCATATGGACGCTTGCAACACACGAAGCATCGTTCACGCGTCACCAACCTTTCCCCCTTCCCTATGAGCTCTGGCGACCTTACGCACGCGCAGGAACACAACTTTTTTTTTTTTTTTTTTTTTTTTTTATTTTTTTTTTTTAGGAAAACAAACAGCATTACATAATAAAATAATAGAATATTACATAAACTCAATCAAGCCTAATTAGTTTTCACAAATAGAACAATATATAGTTTATCTTTGCATTAACACTATCTAAAATTAAGTACCAAATTACACATTGGATGAATATACATAAACAGTGGATATTTATTAAGAACATAAAAAAAAAACGAACATTGGATTACAACAATCAATAGCAATTTAAAATAATGTAAAGGAACCTCACATTACACAACATAAAGGTTTTTGGCTGTGGTATTCTGTAAGGTGGAGGTACTTCTCCAGTAGACCTGCTCTTTCAGCGAATAAACGCTAATAATAAATAAATAATAATAGAATAAATGGTCTGATATTTTTATCATATTGGGTCTTTTTTATGTCAACAGGATGTCAAGTGGATACCCTGATGGCAAGGGTCACCGTCACACCCGTCTATGTTTTTTTTAAATTATTAGATTTTGGTCGCTTTTTAGCATCAAGGTCATTAGCGACTACAATAAACAATACTATTTATTACAACATAATTATTGTTTCCAGATAAACTACCTTATATAAATACTAAAACGAAATTACAATTATTTACTATTTACTAGAAGTTTAAAGAGATGTGTTTTTAAATATTGTGAAAGCCTAAATAAATAATGAATTATTGTTTTTTTATCACAAAAGAGTTACTATTTTATCAGAATTTCCACAGCAATAACAAAATGAGTCCGCAGGGATTTAATAGGGAGTGCAAAATGAACAAGCTAATGTTGCTTTATTTTTGTTCCCCGTTAGTGACTAAAAACGTTAAATGTTTGTATGAAATTTTACAAAGCAACAGTTTGTGAACTAGATATTTATTTGTTTTCAACTTGTACGTATCATCTCTTCAACAAAACGAGAGTGGGAACGCAAACAATCCTTGTATTAGTTGTTTAGTCTTTAACTAATGGAACTCACTCGAACATCACTTGAAAATTTTGTATAAGTGACATGAAACATGAAGCGCTCGTAGTGTAGCATGATTAGCCGTTCTTAATCGACCGGCAAAGTTAAGCTACCACCGTCGTGGTTGGTACCTGGATGGGTAGCCGCCTAGTGGTATTTCATAAAGAGCGTTTCCGTGCTTCGGATGGCATGGAAAGCTGTTGGTCCCGGTTATCACTTAATTGTGATAGTCGTTAAGCTAGTTCGATGCCTCCTAGGCGGCTTGAAAAATTCCAACAGTAGGTTGACCACTAGCCTACCTCCTACCACCGATCCGCAGTGGGCACGCGTGGTGGAGTATTGCCCATTCCCTTTCACCTTCATTTGTGAAAGGAGGCCTGTGCTCAATAGTGGGACATTAAAGGCTGATGATGATGATGACATGAAAGTGGCGTACGATATGAGTAAATAAGTAAATGAAAAGTGAGAATTTTTGCGACTAGGGTGAATTTTTTGCAAATTATCGAACAAACAATGCAACTGCCACATCGTAAGTTCGCTTCTCTGGTTTGCTGAAATTACATGGAAATAGTATTTTTGCTTATTTATCTTGTCAAAAGTTAAGTAAGCCGGGAGGATGAAGGGAGCTTAGCTTCGCCTTTTCCTTCCAGTAAAATACCTTGTTACGAGTATCAAATAAATTCAAACGTTCTACTAATTATAAATGCTAGAGTTTGTGGGTATTGGTTAGACAACCGCCTGTATCGGATGAAATAAAGCACAAAAATATAGGATGATTATTATCCCAAGAATATTATTAACTCTGGGTTAATAATATTCTTATTCTTCCTACCGAACACAAAAAAGAAAAGAGGAAGACCCCAAGCCAAATGGTGGTCTACAGTAACCCGCGACTTGGAACTAGCTCAACTCACAGTACGGACAACCCAGGACAGACCATCTTGGCGCATAAGAACGAGGAGAGCCGACCCCAAATAATGGGATAAAGCAAGGAGGAAGAAGAAGATTATTAACTCAAGGTCCTTCGGGAATGCGTGTGAAACTAGTTTTTTTTCTTCATGGCCCTGAGATTCAGCCATATTTGTCATTTCAGCTTTTAGACTCTTAAACTGTTAGGCACCCATCTCACAGCGAGCGGTCGAGAGTTCTGCAGTCAGCGTCCTGCGTTTCGCGTTCACTGTAATCTATGTGACGCTTTTGCTCATTGCACACAGCGACTGCGGCGGTCAAGGAGAACGCACGTAGAACTGACCGCAGGACTCTACACCGCTTGCTGTGGGATCGGCGAATCAGTTACGCGTCCTATAACTTTAGAACTTTAGAAACTGCGAATAACAAAGACATATTATTGGTTTGAAAGCCGTACAGAAATATTAATACTATTAGGTACTCTACTATTCATCATCATAATAGTAGAATATTTTCAACAGGCTTGTATTATTCTATGATAAACTTTTCTGTCGTCAACCGTTATCTTATTAGGCCATTTTTGACGAGAACTAATGGTAGTGCCGTAAATATTTGGAGAATATTACGAAAAGCACACATTATTATATTGAAATACTTGTCGTGGATCTGAAAGATATTTATGTACTTTTGTGTTTGAGCATAGTTAGCTTTATGACAGTTGTTTTTTGCAAACATTGTTATAGGTTTATGAAGACTCAATTTTTTTTACTTGATCTTACATCAGAATTTTAATAATAGAAATAAGGAAAAATATATTTTTTATTTAAAAATTGATTTTTTTTTTATTTATTTTTTTTACAGCGTGTTTTGTTATTCACCGTAAACCATATAAAAGGAAATGGAAAATGAGCGGTAACTAATTTATATTTGTAAAGATAAATTTGTTCGATTTCGCTGATTTACAGACGTGATTTTACGGTTTAAATACTGTATTTCTATAAGTTTTAATGCACAACATGAACGATCATTTCAATTATGATCTAATAAACGGGCTACTTTTTTATTTTTATTATTTAATTTTGTTTAATCGACGTTTAAACAGATGGCTGTTTCTGAATTTTTGCTGTAAGAGGTTTAGAATATCACATATTTAAGAATCGTCTTGACGTCTAAACGGTACAAAAAAATTACAATATATTACTATGAAAGTCGTCTATAAAATAAACGAAACACTTTTTACCACTTTCATATAAAAATGTTGAGTAAAAAAATATTTAACTTAGTCAAATTGTAGAGAATTTGGGTTAAGTATTGCTTTTGATTTTGGCTACTTAGAACACTCGTTTTTTAAAAATAAAATAACATAAATAAACTTCAGCTCAAAATCAAACCATTTCATGAAAAAAAAGTTCAAAAAAATTAAAAATTGTGGCTTTAAAAAATATTTTAAAACTACCAAAATCGCGCAATATAATACTCGACGCAAGCCTCGAGTCAGCAGACCGCGCCGAGCGCTTCCAGAGGGTGGACGTATCGCTCTGCGCACCGAGTTGACACTCTACGTACGACGTGCCGACACCGTCAGGTTACAGACGAAAATAGTGCGACCGTGAGTTCTTGATTCTTTGGTAATTTATATTATTTATTATTATTCCAAATATGTTGTGATGATTTCAACATGCTTTCTGGCCGTGTTTGGCCTTGTTAGAATTGTCATGAGATGAACTTTGACCATATATGGTTTTCAGGGTCTGATGATGGAGAAGAAGGGTAAGCACTGGAACTCCATAGTGGAGCATCGTATCCTAAATAAGAATCTTTTCTCAGAATTCTTAAAAAGTGTCCGCCATGTTGAACTTTTTAGATACTGGTCCGATTGCTCTCAAAATCGATATTTGAGAGTCCTTGGGGTCACAAAACAAGAATCTATTCTCAAAATTTTGATAAAGTGTCCGCCATTTTGAACTTTTTAGATACTGGTCCGATTGCTCTCAAAATCGATATTTGAGAGTCCTCGGGGTCACAAAACAAGAATATATTCTCAAAATGTTGAAAAAGTGTCCGCCATGTTGAACTTTTTAGATACTGGTTCGATTGCTCTCAAAATCGATATTTGAGAGTCCTCGGGGTCACAAAACAAGAATCTATTCTCAAAATTTTGATAAAGTGTCCGCCATATTGAACTTTTTAGATACTGGTCCGATTGCTCTTAAAATCGATATTTGAGAGTCCTCGGGGTCACAAAACAAGAATCTTTTCTCAGAATTTTGAAAAAGTATCCGCTTTGTTGAACTTTTTAGATACTGGTCCGATTGCTCTCAAAATCGATATTTGAGAGTTCTCGGGGTCACAAAACAAGAATCTATTCTCAAAATTTTGATAAAGTGTCCGCCATTTTGAACTTTTTAGATACTGGTCCCATTGCTCTCAAAATCGATATTTGAGAGTCCTCGGGGTCACAAAACAAGAATATATTCTCAAAATTTTGAAAAAGTGTCTGCCATGTTGAACTTTTTAGATACTGGTTCGATTGCTCTCAAAATCGATATTTGAGAGTCCTCGGGGTCACAAAACAAGAATCTATTCTCAACATTTTGAAAAAGTGTCCGCCATATTGAACTTTTTAGATACTGGTCCGATTGCTCTCAAAATCGATATTTGAGAGTCTTCGGGGTCACAAAACAAGAATCTTTTCTCAGAATTTTGAAAAAGTATCCGCTTTGTTGAACTTTTTAGATACTGGTCCGATTGCTCTCAAAATCGATATTTGAGAGTTCTCAGGGTCACAAAACAAGAATCTATTCTCAAAATTTTGATAAAGTGTCCGCCATTTTGAACTTTTTAGATACTGGTCCGATTGCTCTCAAAATCGATATTTGAGAGTCCTCGGGGTCACAAAACAAGAATCTATTCTCAAAATTTTGATAAAGTGTCCGCCATTTTGAACTTTTTAGATACTGGTCCGATTGCTCTCAAAATCGATATTTGAGAGTCCTCGGGGTCACAAAACAAGAATATATTCTCAAAATTTTGAAAAAGTGTCTGCCATGTTGAACTTTTTAGATACTGGTTCGATTGCTCTCAAAATCGATATTTGAGAGTCCTCGGGGTCACAAAACAAGAATCTATTCTCAAAATTTTGAAAAAGTGTCCGCCATTTTGAGAGTAGATTCTTATTTTTGTGACCTAATTCGGCCCGTTTCGATATTGATAACGGCCTCTTAATTAAATTGCTTTGACTTTGAGCCTGCTGCTCCATTCGCTAAAGTTTGGTTTTTCAAAGTTCATCCAAAAGGGGGGGCTAGTTTGTAATAAATATAAGTACCTAGTCTTCACACACATATAAACTCAGTGAAAAGCAGTATAAACACAAACAGTAGGTATACACGCCCCACATTGCAGTAAACACGAAACAGTAGCTCAGGTAAAATCAAACAAGAGTCCGACACTGCATGTGAATTAACGAATTACTTCATACGAGCTCTATGCGAGATTGAAAATTAGGCGCTCAAAGTTGTAGTACTGCTGAAAGTAAAGTTACTGAAGTTAAAGTAGATAAGCGGGTCATGTTTGTAAGCATATATTGTGAACTGAATAATATCTGTAGATACAGTCCCGAACATAAATTTATGGAATAATATCTTTTTCAACACACTCGCTCGTAAATTGTCATTTATTGCACCGTTTTTAGTATCTTAATGCAGCTTATTACGCACTAGTGCTTTTTACATTACCGTACAGTTTTATGATAGGTATAATCACGATTATGATAAGTTTGTACCTCACTGCAAATGATATGTGTGTAAACCAAGCATTCTTAATTTAAACGGGTAAAACAGCTCACCGCTGTCAAAAAAAAAAACTTGAGGTTCATTGTTATCAAAAAATCTACATTTTTTTTTTATACCACTAAGGTGGCAAACAAGCATACGGCCCGCCTGATGGTAAGCAAAATTCAAAATTCAAAATTCAAAATCATTTATTCAAATAGACCTTCGCAGGCACTTATGAAAAGTCTGACTCTAATACTCTAATACCGGTTCGGAAGGTTGCATTTGCTGAGAAGAGCCGGCAATAAACTCAGCAATTACTCTTTTCAAAACAAGCTTAGATTCATTACATAATGTTTACATTCTAATCGCACTGACAACAATTGCGTGCCCCGGCGAGGCGGCAAAACTACAAAGTAGTCTGAATCTATATTTAATAAGTAAATAAATAAATGGCAAACTTAAGCAGACCAGCCCCCACAAGCAGCACCTGTTCACAAGTATGACGCGTGTGGCAGCCATCGCCCTCCTCGCCATATTGGAGGGAAGTGAGCGACCCGTCACACGACGCCGCCGCAAGCAGAGACCTTAAAGTGAGCATGACTTACTTAAGTCTGCCTTAGAAATAAAAAATTACTAAAGGGAAAATACTAAACACACAATTTGTTATCACTGTGACTATTTACAACATTAGATTAAATATAATTTATAGGGAATAGAATATAACAATTAGACAGACATAATATATCGATGAATTTATATCAAAACAAATAAACGAAGAACATTGAATTGAATTAATTACAATTAGTAATTATCTGTAACTTAAAAAAAAACATAACTTATAATAATTATAACATAGGTACTTTGAATTAAAATGGACCTTGAACTAGCTGCTAAGTGAAGCAGGTGCAGAGAGAAGCTACTTCCATACATCCTTGTCGTCAATATAGTGAGACACTTTATAATAGGCCCTACTCAACAACCGCTTTTTGATATATTCCTTAAATTTAAAAAAGGACATACTGGTCACGCTACGAGGAATTTTATTGTAAAATCGGATACAATTCCCAAGAAAGGACTTATTTACTTTAGCTAATCTAAATCTTGGCACAGTTATTTTGTCATTGTTTCTAGTGTTTCTATCATGATAATCACTATTGACTGGAAACAAATTAATGTTTTTACGAACATACATAATATTTTCAAAAATGTACTGAGAGGGCAAAGTTAATATATTAATTTCCGGAAATACCTTTCGCAGAGACTCGCGAGAACCCAAACAGTAGATGGCGCGAATTGCCCTTTTTTGCAATACAAAAATTGATTCCAAGTCTGCGGCAGAGCCCCACAGCAAAAGACCGTAAGACATAAGACTATGAAAATATGCAAAATAAATTAATCTGGCTGTATTAATGTCCGTCAGTTGCCTTATTTTGCTGACTGCAAAAGCAGCGGAGCTCAGTTTACCACCTAAGGCTTCCAGGTGAGCACCCCACTGCAATCTACAGTCTATGGTCAGACCAAGAAAAACAGTCTTATCTACTACATTAAGTTTACTACCGTCCACAATAACATTGGTATCAACTTTTGGTACATTTGGTAATGAAAATCTTATACATTTAGTTTTTTTAGAATTTAGCATAAGATTGTTGGCAGCAAACCATTGAGACACAGTTTTCAGAGCGCGGTTAACTTTTAAAAGGTCTTTGTCTTTTCTATCTACTTTAAATATCAGAGACGTATCATCTGCAAACAAAACGACATCTGATAGTTCTTTCACCATGTAGGGTAGGTCATTTATGTAAACTAGAAATAGAAATGGGCCTAAAATCGAACCTTGTGGTACGCCTAATTTGACTAAGGATCCCGATGACACACTACCATTGATTCCTACTTTTTGTTGGCGCCCTGAAAGATAGGAAACCACAAGATCGAGGGCCACTCCGCGAATTCCGTATAACTTAAGTTTAAGAGCTAGCGTTTGGTGATCTACGCAATCAAATGCCTTGGAGAGATCACAAAAGATACCAATAGCATCGTGTGAGCACTCCCAGGCCTGAAAAATATGCTCAATAAGTTTAGCTCCCGCATCCGTAGTGGACTTACCTCTTGTAAAACCGAACTGATCATCATGGAGTATCTTGTGGTTATTAAAATGCCTTAACATTTGGTTTAGCACAATCTTTTCAAAAATCTTACTTAATGCAGGAAGTACTGAGACAGGTCTGTAATCTGAGGGATTGTTTTTACATCCTGATTTAAAGATTGGAACAATTTTGCTGTATTTCATTAAGTCAGGAAAGTTGCCCTGTTCGAGACATTGGTTAAAGATTAGGGCTAAAATAGGGGCAATATTGAAAATAATTGACTGTATAACCTTAACTGATAAACCCCATAAGTCTTCCGTATTTTTCATATTTAGCGACTTGAAAGCCGTGATAATGTCATAGTCGTTAACCTGGGTGAATGCGAAGTCTGGAATGTTTTGTTGAAAATTATTCTGTAAAATCGATTCTGCTAACGTGGAAGACGAAGCAAGATTTTTAGTAGCCTCCATAGGTATATTTGAGAAAAAAGTTTCAAAAGCAGATGCTACTTCTAATTTATCTGAGATTAATTTATCATTAATTTTAAGAGAAAAAGTATTATCTTTGATTTTATTTTTACCAGTCTCTGTATTAATAATCTGCCATACTGTTTTAATTTTATTATTAGAACTATTTACCCTATTGCCTATGTAGATGGCCTTTGCTCGAATACAAACCTGTTTAAATATCTTGGAATAGTTTCTAACATGTGTATGAAAGTTTTCATTACTATTGTAAGATCTCTGATGGTAAAGATCATACATGTTATCCCTACTCTTCCTGATTCCTTTAGTTGCCCAGTTACAGAATTGAAGTTTATTAATTACTTTCTTAGTTTTGATTGGACAAGATACATTAAATTCGTTGCAAATATCTCTAAATATTTTTTCATAGTTTACATTTGGATCATCAGAAGTATAAGTAGTGTTACTAATTTTATAATCCATATTGACGCTGAAATTATTTAATCTCGTTTCATTAACTGACCTAAATGTTTTCGTTACGGATGAACTAAGTTTTTTACCCGGAATCTTTACTAATTGAGCCAAATGATCCGACCGGACGCCACTTATTATTGACTTCTCTAAAACGTTACAGTTAGTTATTATGTTATCAATACAAGAGGAAGTAGTAGCCGTCACTCTCGTGGGCTCATTAAATAGAAGAGACATATTAAATGATTTAAATAACGTAATAAAATTATTTCTATCTAATGAGGGTATTAGGATGTCAATATTAAAGTCACCACAAATAATTACTGACTTATTACACTTTGATAATTTACTAAGTATTTGTTCCATTATGGAACAAAACAAAGAAAAATTTGACACAGGAGGTCTATACACACATAAAATGATGGAGCTTTCAATCTCTGCACATGCCACCTCGCATACGCGTTCCACGAAGCAGTTACCGTAGCCTATGGACGCTTGCAACACCAGGGGCATCACTCGCGCGTTGCCGACCCTGAAGAAATCTCTTCAGACCCTTTTTGAAGAACCCCATGCTGTACTCCAATGGGAAAACCACGGCGGGGAGCTCATTCCACAATCTGAGCGTCCGCGGAAGAAAACTCCTTTGAGCCCGCACAGTTCGAAACAATTCTGGTTTCAAAATGTGAGGATGGACTCCCCGTCGATGGCGAGAGTTGCGATGGTAGAAAGTAGCTGTGGGCATCAAGTCGAACAATTCCTTAGAACACTCTCCGTTATACAAGCGGTAGAACACACATAAGGAGGCAAAGTCTCTCCTCAGACTAAGGGGCTCTAAACCGCTTGTAAGCTCGGGATCGTCAACAATTCTGATGGCACGTCGCTGAACCGAGTCTAAAGGCCCAAGCTGGTATCCAGGTGCTCCCGCCCATAGATGACAACAGTACTCCATATGAGGCCGGACCTGCGACTTATAAAGTTGCAGCCTTTGCCCCGATGTGAAGTACTGCCTCGCTCTATTGAGTACTCCAAGCTTTTTGGATGCCAGCTTAACCTTGTCCTCCAAGTGACTTCGGAACAAAACGACGCTAGAAATGTCGACACCAAGGATCCTGATGCTTTGACTGATGTTCAAGGAGGTGTTCTGGAATTGTGGAGCCACAGACCATGGGGTTTTCTTAGCGGTGAACGCGCAGGCTTGAGTCTTGGTGGGGTTGAAATGGACTAGGTTTAGTCGACCCCAATCGGAGACACTAGTTAGTGTACTCTCGATTTCAGACATCAGCCGTTCGCGACTTTCCTCCACCTCGGAACGAGGGATATTTGCACGGCCCGTGTATTGAGCGTCCCCTGTACTGTCGTCCGCATAGCAATGAATGCCGTCAATAGACAGCATATCATTGATATGCAGTAGGAACAGTGTTGGTGACAACACAGAGCCTTGCGGGACGCCAGCATTTATGTCCATGCTATCGGAGCAGCTACCATCGACAACGGCTCTTATGCATCTGCTGGACAGAAAGCTGGCGATCCACTTGCATAATCCCTCGGGAAGCCCGTATGCTGGTAACTTCGTAAGAAGACCCCTGTGCCAGACCCTATCGAACGCCTTCGCCACATCTAGGCTCACTGCCAAAGCCTCACCTTGACTCTCGATAGCGAGTGACCAACGGTGCGTGAGATACACAAGGAGGTCACCAGCTAAGCGACTGTGGCGGAAGCCATATTGTCGGTCGCTCAACAACTCGTGATCCTCCAGGTATCTCAAAAGCTGCGTGTTGATCACTCGCTCCATGACTTTTGAGAGAAGAGAGGTGATGGCGATAGGCCTGTAATTCGTCGGGTCTGATCTGTCGCCCTTTTTGGGCACTGGGTGCACGTGGGCAATCTTCCACGAAGACGGGACTTCCTTTTTGGTGTAGGAAAGCGCGAAAAGACGCGTCAATACTGGACACAATTCAGGAGCACACTGCTTCAGAACCACTGCCGGTATGCCGTCTGGCCCACTCGACTTATGGATGTCCAGAGAAAGCAGTTCCCGCCGGACCTCCCGTTGGGTAATGCTAATCTCCGGCATGGAGCTAGCACACTGCGCGATGGTAGGCGGTGTGGCGCCCCTGTCATCCAAAGTCGAGTTCGAGGCAAAGAGAGAGCCCAAAAGGTCAGCTTTCTCCTTTGCACTATGGGCCAAGTTTCCGTCCGGCTTACGGAGTGGTGGCAAGGACGACTGGCAAAAGTTTCCTTCAGCAGCTTTGGCAAGAGACCAGAAAGCGCGACTTCCAGACGGAAGGCTAGTCAGCCTCTCACCAAACCTACCGACGAAATCGAACTTAGCCCTAGCAGTCATTCGCTTACTGAACCTCGAGGCAGCATTAAATTTGCGTTTCGCATCAGAGATGTTAGGGTCCTGATTAGTTCGGGCCGTGGTCCAAGCCTCATACAAAGTCTGCTTATTTTGTCTAGCATCTTTGCAGGGCCGGTTAAACCACGGCCGTTTCTTCACCCCTGCAGCCACTAGCGGGTTTGGGATATAACATTCCATTCCCGCCAGTATCGTCTCAACGACGGCAGCTGCACAGGTGTCAGGATCATCTGATGCGAAGCAAAGCTGCCTCCACGGGTACGTTGCGTAGAATTCACGCAATCCATCCCAGTCTGCTGACTTATAGTGCCACACACGACGACGCCCGGGTGACCGCGTCCGGATGAGACAGTGGTCCGATGAGCCAAGTGGCGCATCCACTGTCACTGCGTAGTTGTCCGGTCGCGTAGTCAGCAGAAGGTCCAGTAAGGAACTTGTATGGCTCTCAATATCTGGGATTCTCGTAGGAGAAAGAACCAGTTGTGAGAAGCCATAGGCCAGGGCAAAGTCGTGAGCAGTCCTCCCCGCAAAGTCAGTGGACCGAGAACTAAGCCACTCAACGTGGTGAGCGTTGAAGTCTCCTAATAACACTAACTCCGCGGAGGGGTACTGCTCCAGTACTTTGTCAGTCGTCGATTGTAGGTGCTCAAATAACCGGATTGTGTCCGCGTCACCGCTGTGGGACCTGTAAAGGCACGCGTAAACTTTGGTGTGGCCACCGTGATCTACGCGCGCCCACAAAATCGACAGGTCCCGGTCTTCTAAGCCATGGAGACGGCGACAGCAAATATCCTCCCTGACGTACATACATACCCCGGCACGGCGCACAAATTTTTGCTCCAGCTTGTACCCGGGGTAGTGTAAATACGATGTATCATCAGGGCAGGATATTTGCGTCTCCGTTAGAAATAGCAGGGTCGGCTGTGCAGTCTCGAGATGTTGGTGGACTGCATTGATATTAGCGTGAAGTCCCCTTATGTTGCAAAAATCCATCGAAAGTGTGGACGGGGAGGCCGCTGAGGAACTATTTCGTTTTTTCTTTTTTCTTGGCATTAAAAAGGGATAGAGAAGAGATTAAGAGGAATCGCTGTGCCAGCAGCGAAAGGGACAAAGTGCAGTGTTATTCACCGAGAGTGGTGGACAGGTGATGCGGTTTGTTGGTGCGGCAGCCGGAAGGGCCCCCGGTCCCCCCATGATACAGTTGGCCGGGTCCACTCCGGTCTCCTCCTCCGGCACGACCAACTATACCATGGATTATGCGCGAGGCGGCGGGTCAGCCTCCCAGGGCGGAGATTAAGTGATCCCTGGGCTCGGGACCCCTACAACCTGCGGGCAGCCAGCGGGCAGCTGTTTCACCGGGTCTCCCTGACCGCCGCAACAACACGCCGCGCCTGCACAACACAACGGTGGTACGACACCGCTGGTCCCCAAACACTGCCAGCACAGCGCTTCCTCATGGAGCTCTGGCGACCTTACTCACCGCAGGAACACAACACCACATTAAGCAGCGTTATTTGGCTGCGATCTTCTGTAAGGTGGAGGTACTTCCCCAGTCGGGCTACTCCAAATTTCGAACGGGACAACCCGTTATGCCCTTCCTCTCAAAATCATACATAAAAAATATGTCTGTTTTTTTCCTCGCAAGTGTGTTTCAAAACGTCGTATGACACGCGTGTGCATTGATTATTGCACTCTCGGCTAACTTATCGCGTTTGCCTGCGGCTCACGCGCTTAATACCGCCTATAGTGTTAATAACCAACTTTGCACACTTGTATCATAATGTACTATTATTTCTTCCTTCGAATTATTTCAAGATAAAGATCAGTAGGCACTAGTGGTGTATTTACTGTAGCTTCTGCGATTTTTAACTTGGTCTACTTAGAAATAAGTCATTTTGCATTCAGGCCTTATCAGGGCCTAAATTGAATAAATACTTTTTAAACTTTGCATTTCGCACATTCAGCAAAGATGAGCCAACGGATTATACCTATCTGAATTTCTATTCTTCTATTCTTTCCAGTCTTCTGAGATAAATGTTTTCCGAATCGGTGGTAAATTCAACTGTATGTAACGTTCATAAGTGCCTTACCAGGGCCTAAACTGAATAAATGACTTTATGTTTTTTTTTTATTGCTTGCCATTAAGAAGCATCCTAACTCATTAATTCATCAATGTCATACATTATATCACATCGTTTTTTTTAATACTTCAACGGTAGCAAATAAGTATAAGGTCCGCGTTGCCAACCCTGCAAAATCTCTTCACCTCTTGAACAACCCCAAGCTGTATTCTCATAGGAATACCATGATATGTACATTAAATATTTTCGATAAAGCTGTAGACACACAACGGCTTAGCAGCACTAGTTTACAACAATCTACAGGTGAAGTGACCTAATTCGCATAACTCCAACCGTGGGACACTACAAGCGTTGTCTGTACGGGTAATCAATCAAGTGCTGTCCAAACTCGGAATACAATTATGAACTTAGTCTATGTCACTGGTACTGGCCGTCATGTTCTGTGTACGGTGTGATTAATTAGTTGTGTGCAGTGTATAAAATTATGGGGGTGACTGTACCTACGGTAATGGGTAATAGATTTATTTTGTGAACGTGCGTGTGGGAGTTTGTGTGACAATGTTTTGGAACATGTTGTAGTTGCGATCAATGTATTTTGTTTGAGTCGAAATATGTTTGAAAATATACTAAGGATATAACATTGAGCTATTATTACTACGTATCGAGAAGCTATCATAAGCAAAGATTATGTCCCATTTCAGAGTCATCTAAAGTTCTCTTTAGCGCTGAAACAATAATTAGTCGTCTAAGCAGTCAGTAGAAAGAAACATGTAGCGCTATTTTCGCAATCACCGTGATTTTCACGGCGCTTACGCGTTTCGTTCATCGTTCTATATCAACAATTGTAGCCGGATGGCCTCACTTGAATGGAACATAGTTGTGATGTATGGCGTCTTCTCTATACGTAATAATAATAGCTCAATAGGATGTAATGAGAAATATTCTTGATCATCTGAAATAAAATTTGATGTATTACATATTTAACATTCATTTTTAACATAAATACTTATTGGTGATGTAATTTAGTGTAATCATATTTTAATAGCACGTAAGCATATATCTGTTGACGTAAATTATTAGTAATATTTCAGCCACAACTTTTCCGAGACAAGAAACAATATTTTTAGCCGTAAATCTTTCTATGACGTTTTTTAGTGTAGGTAATAAAATATTTAATAAATCTATTGCAATCAACGAATAACGTAAATCAGCGCTGTTGAGATGACTATTTTGTGAAATGTTATTTCCGGAAACGTATGGACTATTAATTTTTCTTTCTAGGATTTTAAATGTTTTTTTAAGGAAAACTCGAAACATCGATGCTATTTCAAAATATGACAGACTTCATTTCAAAATTCCATAAGAGGAATATAAAGATAGGTGTTAAAATGTGATCGAATGTACTGTGACGGTGAAAAGTGTTTTCATTTATAAGTAAGTTATTATCCCAAGACAAGACCACTGTCAAAAAGTTAAAAGATCTCATGTAGAGCCAAGCTTATAGCTCTACGCGCCCTAACTCTACGCGCTCTAACTCTACGCGCCCTAACTTCACAAACTCTAAACCTTAGTCAAAATATGTGGCTTGGCCGTTTCGCTACCGTCACATGAGCGTAAGGTGAAACATTTGTTCACTGTTATTTACTTTTCTGTAGTACAATAGTTCTTGTAGTAGCGATTTTAGATTTTACTCCAACCTACCTGTCATTCAAAGTATACTAAACAGACTGCATTTGACGCTGCATATTCAGATAGCCAAAACCTCGAGCAAAGTTACTTCAATATCAAGGCTTGCAAATAAACGCTGGTTTAGCAACTAACTAGATATTGGCTATTCCAATATACACAGGTCGGATTATATGCCATGTACGAAAATACGGGATTTGGCAACGAGATACCATGTCTGGATATGACGTTTTGAATAAAGTTTAGAATTGAATTGTTTTTCTTTCAAATGTCACTTTTGACCTCTTATGCCACTAAAACGATTCAATGCAATCAGAGTTCATAGTACGGTGGACTTAGTTTACGTAGCAGTTATTCAAATAATAATAGAAAAATACCGCACGAGATACCGTTGAAAGTATGATTACAAATTATGGTGTTACTAGTTGCGCCCCATGGTTTCACCCGCGTTCCCGGGGGATTTATTATGCTTTCCCGAGATAAAAAGTATCCTATGTTAATCCAGAACATATTCTATTTGTGTGCCAAATTTCATCCAAATCCGTTGACTTATTAAAGTGTGGTTGGGGTACAAACATCCAAACTCACAAACACACAAACTCACAAACATCCAAACTCACAAACATCCAAACTTTCACATTTATAATATTACTGAGATGAGATAGTGAGATTATTGAGATGAAATGAGAAGAGATGAGAAGTAAGATGAGATAATAAAACACCTGAAAAGAGGCATTTATGCCACACTTTCAGCAATAACAGTCGGCGAGTTTATGAGTGATAAATTACGGACGAACTTTTAAGACCCATTTGAAACTGCATTTCAGCTTTATATCGGTTAAATTGAAGACTTTGGCACTTTTGGCTAGTGGTTTTAACGTTGAATACATTGGCAAAGGTCATGAGTTAAAATCATGTTAAAATTCTATAATAAGCTTAAGTTTTTTGTTAAGGAAACATCTTGGAGAAACAGCTTGGTACTTTGTAGCACCCACCCTTAAAATGATTTGTTACCAAGCACCTAGTGTGTTCTAGTGTATTCTATCAGCTATACCCCAGAGCATTCTAAAGTCCAAGACACGAGAATCGGAGTCCTGAGAGCGAACCACAAGCTCTTAAAACAATATTATTATAACCTTATTTGTCTTTTGACATTCTTTGACATCCGACGTCAAAACGGGACAAAAGACACATAAGGTTATAATAATATTGTTTTAAGAGCTTATGGTTGGCCCCCGGATCATTACAAGTAACCCTGTACCTACCTATAGTGCTTCCAGAATCTATATCAATGTAGTGCATGCAAGTTGGTATGACGCGCGTTGCGCTGACTTGGCGGTATCGCGCTCGCCAGAAACAATATTTTAACGGTTTAAAAGTATAAAGAGAATCGTGAACCGTGGCGCAATGGTGGTACGTTTTACACAGACTAATGAAACACTAGAGTAGGTGTTTATGTATAAAAGTACCAATATTAAAAAAAAAATATTATGAATAATTTCATACCAATATGAAATTATTAATAATCCTTTTTTATTATCATTAATTGGAAGATGTTAAAATGAAAATATTAATTCCATATACCTTTTGATCCTTTTTAGTGTTTTAGGCAGGATAACATTTATATGTATGAAGTTTTTGTTTATTCCGAGTCTGGGTGTAAAAATATATACATTATTTAAGTAAGTATAAACTTAAAAGTAAAATATATTACTCATATATTGTCAGCTATCTAGTTTCCATAGTAAACATTCTATTTACCTTGCTAGATCATGGCCGTGAGTGAATTAAATTATTAAAAGAAACAAAAAACCCGTCTGCGTAAAACAAAAATTAACTGAAAAGAGAATAACAAGCTCTTTATTCTATAGAATTATGAATATAACTTTAATGTTGTAAGGTATTACAGTCCTTCCGGGTCAGTCGGGTAAAAACATACAGAAATTATGGGCAATGCGAATTCAAAGTCAAAGTCAAAGCCATTTATTAAATTTAGGGCCTAGTAGGGCACTTATGAAGGTCAAAGCTACTGAAGTTACCATCAGTTCGTAAGTCGACCTTCGGTCAGTCGGAATTATAAGATTGATTTCATTTCTACTCACGTTCTTTACACTACTAGCTATTGTATACGTAATATTTATAAAGGGATTGAATAAAACTATAGCATAAGTTGAACTCACAGCGGTTGCAGTAAAAGAAATTGCATGAGGTGAATTAAATTGAAATTTTGAAAGATGCTGGCAAATCTTAAAAGAACCCAACTTGAAACTTAGCTCGGCCATTGTTGAAGCAGACTTTGAGTTTCATTTCAAGTTAGTTCCCAGAGCTAATGGAATTGTAAATTGTTATTAACTCTTATAATAATTTGTAGACTAGAAGCAATAGACAGCAACTCTTCAAGTGTAATTAGGGTGCTTTTTGTTTAAAAAAATATTTTTGACTTTTATGACATGAAATCCAAAACTATAAAGCTTTTGTAGTACCTAAAATATAAAGTATAATCATCCCAAAGAATGTTATTACCAATCGATGAAATATCAACTGAAACCGAAAACGCATAATTTTAAACCACCATTGTATTGATACTTAAATTATTCAATACTTCAACTCACAAGGGGCGTAAAAAATTTGTTCGCATTAATATGTAGCGATTGTTTTGCTCCGGAAGATATACGAGCAAACCGACCAAACTAAGACGACCTACGATCATTTCACTAGATAATTATAAAATTAGAAATCAGAGGAAGTGAGGCGTGCCTCATTTAATTGGTCGTTTCGTTAACATTAGTAGCTGTTAACATTCCTTCGTGATGCTTCATTAGACAACGCTCCGAGGTATTTTAAAGTAATCATGGAAAGTCAGATCTGTCAATGATTTGTTTGAACTCCTTTATGCGTTGTTAGTTTAATTGACTGTGCTTAAAAGACTATGTCAATTTCATAAAAAAACATTTGTTATTTTGTTGTGTTTAATCAAGCAAAAATCGTGACAACGTTAATGAAGTTCAAGATATGATATTTATATAAACTCAACAGTTCCTCATTCACAAATTATCATTATCATTTCCTGTCAAGAAATCTGAATATAATATGGCTATCTGTGGATTTAACCGATTGGATTACTAGGTAGTATACCTTGGCCAGGTAGAATACCTTAGCCATTGCCACGGGCTGGTTGACATGGCATTAAGAGCACTCGTGTCGCCATACTTTTCATACAAAACCTCTGTACTTATTATTCCCACGTCTGTACGACCCGAACAGATGGGGTTCGCAGCTGGAACTACGGGTCCGGCTGTTTGGATAAGGGTACGCGGGGTCAGGTAGGCCCTCCACCATTGCAAGCGCAAAGGTGGAACCTGACATTGGGTATGGACTCGCGTTGGTCTATGTGGTGGTTGCAGAGGAGTGGCATGTTGTCTGCTCGACTATGTGTTGGTCGTGCGTCATTCCTCGCGCACAACAAGTGTCTGAAGTTACCGGCCTAAGGCAAAGGGCCACCTGGTGGTCAGACGCGGGGTTCGTGAGTAACCCTCAAGCAAGTGAGCTCCTGTGAGTGAACTGCATCTCCGGCACTTTCCTGGATAGAAAGTAGAGGACTACCCGTTGGATTAGTTTTCCGGCAACCCAGCTGTAGGCATTGGGTAGATGCGTGGATTCGTATTCGGGAGGTGAGCGTGCATGACAGCTCCGGGACCATTCTGGAGAAATGGGAGCCAGCTTCTCTGGCGTCCCTAGCGGGGATTGAATCCGCTAGCACCAACAAGGTGCGCTGGTGCCGGTGTTTGCGCTGCGTATTTATACGTTTGTGCTCATGCTAGCGCTGGCGTGCTGGGGTGCGTGTGGTGAGCGACTTTGACTGCTCCGGTACCATTCTGGACAAATGGTAGTGAGTGATCACGGTGCGACTCACATTTTCTCTTGAGTACCAGGGGCGAGTACTCTGGCGGCGTGACCTACCGCAGATGGTCCCAGACGCCTCGTAAGGGGTTGCCTGGTATAGTGTGCCGTCTTTTATGACCGAGAGGTTGGTGAAGGTGGCCACTATAGAAAATCTCAGTAGAGAAAGAGGGGGTATGTACTTATTATGGCGTTGTTAAACATTTTTCGTTAGATGTTTTGAACAAATTAGTATCTTGTGCACTATACCTAGCCGAAATTAAAAAAAAGTGTGAAACAAATTCAGTGAAAGCCTCTGAAAAACAGCGTTTTTGCTCAAATTTTACCTGAACTTTGGCCATATCTAAAGTACCTATAAATTTTAAAAGAAAAGAAAACATTTAGATACCAGGCTTGCAAATGGTATTGGAGATTCTAAATAACTAACGTTTTTTTTCACAAACTTGTAAGATTTTTTCACAAGAACTACACGCCTGGAACAAGTTTTATGATATGCGAAATCATGAATGACGACCTAGCGAAGCGGCCGCGAGTGCAGAGAGTGAGATCAGCGGAATTTATCGACTGATAACCGACGGCTCTGATGCTGTCTCTCTTTTTTCGCAGTCAAACATTACGTTGAATGAAACAACAAGCTTTTAGACTATGCTTGCGTTGAAGTTGCGCCGGCCACAGAGGGCCACCTTAAGATACCCTGACTGCTACACCATGGGTACAACCAATACCACCCTGGCCAAATATTTGTAAGGACATAGCTATAATATGTTCCGAGTATGGGTGTCAAGTATCAATATCTATTTATGTATACATTTATAAGTGTATATGTACAAATAAAGCCCTTTCATATGATACTCTGTTTGAACTCGTAGCCCAACTTTGAAAATTTTCAATCCCATTTCTGCCCCTTTTGCAAAGATTTTATTTTCTATTTGCAATAAGATTGTGTAAGCAATATTTAAAATTCAAATCAATAGCACTAGTGGTTACCGAAATATACGGCTGTGACATATGGACATGGACAGACAGATAGATGGATAGACGGACAGAGTTGCACTAAAGGCTATTTTTTTACCTTTATGTTTTTGATCCCTAAAATGGCCAAGGATTTAGTAACTACCGTACCTTTCTGACGTACTTCAATTTAGCATCCCATCACAGTCACGTGACTTACGACATTATTAAGTTACTTATCACACATTTTACAACGTAATAAATTGCATTCGGGGCTGTTAAGGGGATGACTGAACATGTTATTTCTTCTTGTCCTCGGACCCTTCCCCTCGTCCCATGAGATGGCAGAGGTGTGACCAACATGCATAGGTATTCTATACGAGTACGTATGTTTGTATGATGTGGTGGTATTAATATTCCACCCATCTATGATTTATTACCGAAAATGTCAGAGAACCAATGCAGAGAACCTTGTTTTAGTACCTGAAGAATTTAGACGGAACTTGGCACGTTGATATAACCTGAAATAACTAGGATACTTTCTATCCCCGAGGATGCTTAGTATCCCTTGGAAAAGCGGGTGGAATTGCAGGGCGGAAACTACTATTGACTAAGGATTTGAAAAGAGAAACAATAAACTTTTGATACGTTGAAATTGCACTACCAGTTTATGAAATCAAATCACATAAATTTAATAAAATTATACGAAAGCGAAGACTGTCATCAAAACCTTATCGGAGTGCGAGTATAAATAATATAACGTCCAATTGCACTATCCAATCCCGATCAGTCCCAATAGTTAATCGATGTCTTTCTGTGGAGCCATAGAAAAAGCGTTTTATTGGAAAACAAACAGTTTTTATGCAAGTCTATACTACTTCTATGGTTACGACAGGATCATAAAAGGGAACTGCGTGAGTAGGTATATAAATTCATGTATTTTCATTGAAAATCAAAGCAAACTCGCAAACTTCATGGCCTATCACGGAAATAAACGTCGGGCGCGTATTCGTGTGAGGGACGTTATCACGTTCCGTGTCCCTACGGAGGGAGACGGGGTCGGAGGGCGACAAGTTCAACTAATGATGGTAGGTTACACTTATTTCTCTCTTTAACACTCACCACTGGTTGATTATGTTATTGAGAAGTTTCGATCTTTTCAGTATATTTATTTATTAACCGACTTCAAAAAAAGGAGGAGGTTCTCAATTCGAATGTATGTTTTTTTTTTTTTTTTTTTTTTTTTTATGTTTGTTACCTCATAACTCCGTCATTTATTAACCGATTCGGAAAATTCTTTTTTTATTTGAAAGGGTACGCTTCCCGTTTGGTCCCATTGTCATCAGATCAGGATTTGATCACTTCTTAGTGTACTTTGAAGTCGGTTTAAGGTTTTTGTAAAACAGTCCAATTATTTTCATCATAAATTTTCATCAGTGTCCATATTTACGATGCTGTTAAGAAAATTGCATTGAAATGTGATATAAATACACTAATTTAGTGTAAACTAAATGAGCATTAAATCTTTAACAAAAGCTACGTTTATCTGGAAAGAGGAATAACTAATGAACTTGTTAATTAAAAGCGAGCGATAAACGCCGAAAATAAAGAGAATGCAATTAAGATGTTATACAGCTATCAAGTAGGAAAATAAACTAAGGGGGACGCCGTCAGCAATTCAGTTTGGCGTAAAATTTAACGGATTCTAGAAGTAACGAGTTCTTTGAAGGCCTTAGGCGTGACCTACTGTTCATTATGGTCTATAAAACAATGTCAAATTATAAAATTTTGTGAAAATTGCACGGTTTATCGCTCGGACCCTTGAGGCAGCACTACCGATGCTGGACACACTGTCGTAAATAATGATGAATAAAATCAGTATTTTTCAATATGACTAGGCTTATGTAAGACCAATATTTCACCGTGATAAGTAATGATAAGATAGAAGTTGATAAGTATATAAAGCTAAGGTAGGGGATAGATAGGGTACTGACTCTCACAGCACGTTTAATAAAACCAGTCACTTTCGAATGTCATATAAAAAAATCAACAGGTAATCAAGCATACGGCCTGCCTGATGGTAAGTAGTTAAAGGAATCATATGGAAGCTTACATACATGAAGCATCGACCCTTCCGCCCCAATAAGTTCTGGAAACCTTACTCACGCGCAGGAATATAGCATAAAGTTATTTGGCTGCGGTATTCTGTAAGGTCTTCCCCAGTCGAGCTGCTCTTTCAGCGAATAATGCTCTTCCTCTCTTTAAAGGAGGCATAGGAACGCTTACGTTACAGACAGACAAACTGACAGTCAGAAAAATATTTTATTATAGATAGCAGTAAAGTATCTTTGCCTCAACCGTGTGTATCATAACTGTAGCCACAAAGCGATATGATCTAATGCAATGTTTGTTCATAGATATTACAATGTTGTAAAATCTAACAGTTTACTGTTTACCGGTTAACAAGCAGTTCTGAAGTCGCATCAAATAACAAGGTAGCTCATGATAAAGAACAGATATTATCTAGGAGATCAAGATCTTAGACGTTTATCTACTTAAATATGTATTTATGCATAGAGTTATTTGAATTAAAATAATATATACGGCCCATTTGATTTTTGATAGAGATTGCATAATTAAGTACATTTGAATTGAATGTTATGTGGGGAGTGCACAACATTCAATTCAAATAAAACAGTAACGGAAATTCATAGGGCTTACGTTTCCAAATCATACGGGGCAAGTATTAACATGTTAATTCTCTATATGTGGGTTTAGTTATATCTATGGCACGAATTTTTTTGTATATGTACCACCGTACCCAGTACTTCCATTCCAAGGGAAGAATGACTCGTAGGATGACTTTGCTGGCGGTCTACGAGTCAACTGCTTTAGAAATAATGGAAAAGAAAAGAAACTACAGAGAAGTAGCCCACAGAAATTCAAATCTGTCACGTTACACAGTTTAAGTCTGCGAAAAAGAAGAAAGCAAGAGAAAAAAACCTCAGAATAAAGACGATAGAAAAGAACAGCGAGGTAAAGAAAAAGGTGAAGGAAAGGGTAAAGGAAAGGGTAAACTAAAGGGTAAAGTAAAGAGTACAGAAAAAGGTAAAAGAAAAAATTCTGAAAAGGGGGAACGAAAGGAATCATCACAAGTGGAAAAGGCAAAGGATATTGGAAGAAAACGGCGACAGTGTAGAAGATAAATGTTTCAGTATCATTTGTGGTGTCTCATACAATGAATACACAACAGATGGTCAGCGGGCCTAGTTTGGATGTATCTATTTCATAAATTAACCAAAATAGTGATTCAGACGAGGATTATGAATAAAAATGCAATTATAACATATTGCATTTTTGTAGATTATATTGTTATTCGATGACACATCACATAAATCTGATTGCAAAACATATTGAATACTTCTGACAATTAAAACAATAATGAAGTTATTATAACAGTAAAGCCAGTTTTTAATTAGAAATTTGTTTGGGTTTCTGTTTCTTTATATTTATTTCTCTAAAACATTGTAGCAGGGATAAATTAATAAAAAAAATGTCATTGTTATTTTGTATTTTCTTCAATTATAGAGGAAAATACGTAGAAGTTAATTGTTGCCCCATTTGTTAAAATATACCTCGGAGCTGTTAATTCTAGCCCCGATCGTAGGGTAAGTATAAATTTCTGACTATTCTGAGTAAAATCGACTTCCTGAAAAAAGTGACAATTTCTTATCAAGTTAAAACCAACGATATTATTATTGAATAGTTTCGATGTCATTTAACGCAAGAATCATATCAAAATGTTGAGGCGTTGTGAAGCTGCAACTGAAAATAGAAATTTTGTTACGTTGCGCCCCGGCCTCCCCTACATACAATTTAATCTATATACATATAATAAAAAACAATTTTCTGCTCGGTCAATATGATCGCTTTACATAAACGAGCGTATTCACTGAACTCATTACATTATTGACCTCATTTCCTATTGTTACAGATATAATACGTACATTAGAACTATTGGCCAAGAATTTTACAGACATACATTACAATGATACTAAGTGCCAAAAATCTTAGCATATAACGTCAATATCTACGCATAAAAATGACGACCTTTACATATTAATGGGCTGGCTTAAAGCCAATCACAGATACATAATAATGCTATCGACAGCTATAAAGTAAGAAAATATTGGCCAAGTAGACTGGCAGTCCGATTCAGTAAGGCCAGAGCGCAGACATCATTAGGTTAATTGAATTGGCGATACTATCGTCCGAGGATGGATAAAGCTTATCACAAGTATCGCTGTCGTTGTGAGATCAATCGATTGCCTCGTTACTGCCTCTCTAGCCATGATAGAATCGGCACGCGATCGTTTAATTTTTTTGCTGATTTGTTATTAATGATGTTTGATTTCCTGTCTGTTTATACGGCTAAGTCAGCTAACAAGCATACAGTCCTCCTGGTGATAAGCGGTTAACGTAGCCATAATATATACGCTTGCAACACTAGGGCAGCTAGTTATTATGGAGTTCCGTAACCGTTACCGAAACTATCGGATATCCGAAAAATCTATCCGAACTTGTAACCGGATCTGATATAAAAGTTTCGAAAAATTTCGGATAGGGGCGAAGTCTGAGAAACGTCAAGACTAGTTTTTGTCACTTCTGTGATTTTAATTCCTATAAATAAAGTCAAATCGTTACCTATTTGTACTTACCTTTTACGATTCCTTAAAAAACTAATATCCGTAACTGAAACTATCCTAAATCATCGGATATCCGAAGTTATATCAAATCCGTAACGGTATCTGAATCCCGGTATAATATTATTTATATATCCGTATCCATATCCAAATCCCATATATCGTATCCATATCCATAACATCCCTGTACCAGGGACATCACTCACGTATTACCGACTGGCCTCTCATCCCTTGCCTGCACTCTGAGGAACACTAAATTAAGTTATTCGGCTGCGGTATTCTGCAAGATATGCTATGCTCTACTTCTCTTAAAATATAAGGTCCATACATAAAAAATATAATTTAATTTTAATTAATTATAAGGCATACATGCCTTAGGGTCTATCTTACGAATTAGTTACTCCAAGCACATTAATAAAACGAAATACATTTAGTTACTTTCCATAACGATATGGTCATCATTAAATATTCGCGTAGGATACGTCACACCGTAATATCTTTTTTAATAAAGATTGTGGTTTGTCAGCCTTTATCAAAGACGCAAAGTAGGGTACCTTGAAAGCTAAGACCTTCGTCAAGTGGGGTCACACTTGACGTTGCGCGGAATCTTTTCAATTTGATCCGGGGTCCTCATGATCAAACCTATATTAAGTCTCCAGTACTCTGATTTGCATGAAACTTATTAAAAAACGTAACTTGCTAAGGAATAATACCGTCCCGATATGAGAGCGGAGTAAATTATAGCCGCTGTCGATTAAAAATTTATTACAAATTCTTTTTATCTTGTTATTTTAATAACTGTGCTTTGTGAAATTGAATCATTCAATGTAATATCGGAGATTATATTAATTCGATTAGTTTTTATATTGGATTTTTTTTCATACTCAATATTACCTGTAGGTATTAATTATTTTATTTTTTTAAATGATGTAATCATATAGCTCATGCAAAATCATAAAAAGATGATCATCAAGGGCTTTCATCGTAAATTTAAAAGCCTTCGTTATTTGTGAGTTTGTGGGGCACCCCGCTCCATTATCATAAAGTTACACGATATCACTTTCTTTTGATGTGTCGTAAAAAATAAAAATACACAAACACACACTCAGAAATACCTTTTTAGGATTAATGCATATGTGGATGTTAATTTAAATTGCCCGTGATAGCAATGTGACCTACTTTATGAGGAAAAAAATGTTTAAAGATTTTACAGGTTTTGCGGCTTAATTAATAAAAGCCTAAAAGATAGCAAAATATGCAGTCATTTTGAAACATCCAAGTACATAATCTCAACTTCATAAATCATTACGATTAAATCTCAATAATTGCTTAAACACCACGCATAAAAACTACATTTTAATAAACCATAATTATTACCATATCGAATGCAAAAATCAGTATTCAACATGACATATTCCAATAAACCAATAAATTCTAGGTCACGCTTCCACTTTCCCAGCATACGGTCACCAATTGACGCGATAATATTTTATCGGGTACTCCAGTATCCAAATACATTATAATAAATGTAATTTTTGGTACGGGGTCACGCCACCCCGGGGCTTATCAGGCTGTTTATACAAAACTCGAATACCCCCACAATGTGACTGTTTACGCCGTAAATAATAATTCAGCTGTTGTGAACATCGGATAAAGTAGGTTTGCGTTCCGTTCGCAAACTTTTTTTTCACGAACCAAATTTTTTGAACGCAGGATGCAAATAAATGCGAGTTAAGTTAAAAATGGAAATTGGTGTGCTGACACGATTCTCTCGTGCAAATATTGTATGCAAATAAATAAAATTTTAAACTTTTACGTAAGTTTAAATATTTATGAGGTGTTTTATTGCTGCGCTTTTATCTTGACAATGAAATAATGAATGGTAGGTTTATTTTTTTATCTTTGGTCAAACTATGTACAAATAAAATAACTATAATGCATTTTATTTTTTTACATGGATTCTTAAGTAGTTAAGTAATTGTAATATTGACAAAAATCTAAAAAAATATTATGTTTTGTAAGATAAACAAATATTTTAATGAATGAGGCGTAAAATAATATGTATTTATCATGTCATCGAAATCCGACAAAAAAAATCTGCTCCAAAACTTAATATTCCACACATACGGATATATTCGTCAGGATTTATACTGATGTTGAAATGTGTCCCCTCTGCTACGCATATCAACACGTCGATATATCAGATGCGGACTGCTATTTGTCAGGCATACCTATTTATAGAACGATACTGTAGCCAATAAAGTCGCAGTACAATCAATACTGTACGTTTCTACGACAATAAAATTGGTTGGCGACAGCTGAACATTGAATTTGTTAAGTGCACGTGTACTCAATAGAATTCAGGTTTTATGTTTTATTCGGCAATCAATTAAGGATAAAGTTGTGTTATACGTTAAACTTCTTAGTATTTTGGTACGTATGGACAAATATATTATAAATAGGACCAGGTATATTGGTTATATTTGGTGGCTGTGTTTAACTAAAACAGCAACGATGTGGTCACAGGTGGTAAGCACAAAGTTCAGAAGGGAACTGGCTCTCAAGTGCATCTGGCGGAATACACCAAAAGTTTCTTGGTGACAAGTAGCTACGTGACTCTACCATGTAATTTATTCACGGTAGTTCCTTTACCGAACGTGCAAGCTCATTGTATGATTCGGACTCACGACTTTTTTCCTTATATCCATTGACATAGGTTTTAAAATATACAGTTATAAATGCACGACAAATATCTATAAATCAGTACTGATTACACTTTCTCCAGCATGTATTTTCTTCGGCAAACATAATAAATCTAGACCCTACTCGTTTTCTGAAACATACTATCAACACGTATTCAGTACATTAATCAAAGACCTAACTACCAAACAGTAATCCATTTGATAAACACTGGACCACTATCAGTTACTTAACTCGCAAAGGCGTGCCGATGCTCTATCGCAAACTTACTTTGCAAACGGCCTAACTGACCCCCGGCTACCATAGAATTAGGACAGTTTCGTAATAAAGCTAACCATTGTTCAGTTTCTGATATACAAAGGGCATATCTACGCACTTCATATGTGGGAAATGGGACGTTGTCAAAGTGAATGAGGTAATAGTACTATATGTTCCTAATATGAGCTATTAAGTTCTCGAGAGATGTAACATAGTGATATTGTATAATGGCCAAGATGGGAGCGAGTGATAATTACTTAGTGGGACTTCTGTTAATTTAAACAGTTCATGGCGTATGTCGTTAGTTGATTTGTTTGTTTGGAGAATAAATTTATTGTCATGTGAATGAGGGTATTTGTTATTTGTGAAGACTTGTTATAGTGTATGTAATGTGAAGTCTCTTTATGTAATGGTGTTTGTTCATGAGTAGATATTCAACATTTAAAGCGATGACAATGAACTTGAGCTTTCGGTGAAGGAAAATCGTGAGGAAACCATAGTATGGTCGTAGGGTACTTAGTACCCACCTGGCTGGCTACAAGCCTCAAGTTGTAAATCTGTCGCCAAGCACCTATCGGTGTGTTCCGACAGCTGCACTTGAGAGTCAGACTTGTGTGCTACCACCTTCGACCACATTATCACTTACCATGGTTAGATTGCGGTCAAACACCTATACAAGACTAATACCATGCCTATACAGAGTAAAGTAACCAAAAGTACAGTCAAAATTAAAGTATAGAAAAAGCGACACAATAAAACCACTAAGTTTTCTATTAAACTCCCATTGAACACCCGGGCAGCATTACAAACGCTTCAGACAAGAACAAATGTAGGAACAAGTAAGTCACAATTACTTCCCGAAAGATTAATCAGGGAACACCCTGGCAAACGTAAAAGCAGCCCAAATTGCAAAAGGTACCAACAGTGTGATCAATTAAGGAGATCACCAATTGAGTGCCGCACTTGTATATAATTGTTAGAAGGACGTGACCGCAGGAATCCACAAATACCCTCCATGTAACGTTATACGTACGAGTGGTACTCTAATTGTCTTGGATATATAGTTGGTTATGTGTTTTGTAACTTGTAGGGTTATATTGTTATAGTTGAGCAATTCTGAATGTGAGTGACTGATCAGTAGATTTGTCGAAACGTGTTATTGGTAAAACTTTATTTGTTTTAATATTTAGGGTTCCGTAGTCCATAAGGAACCCACATAATGCTATGCAGTTTGGCAGATGTAACTATGTAATTATTTTGAAAAGTTAAACTAATAAACGTTTACATACATACATACATAGTTTCGCCATATCATTCATCTTTATCTCAGAGACTCTAGTATTAGAAAGCTGTTTGGCATGGGTGCACATTTATTAAATACTCCGACAAAAATCTTGAAATAATAATTTTAGGCTACCTCCCCTACACATGCCAGCCTGCTAATAGGTGTTATATGCGAAAAATCTCCCGACGACATATCGCTGACTGAATTCAATAACACACGACAAAATTAAAAAAAATGAGAATTTAGAACAAGAATTAATTACTAACTCAAAATGCCACAAATTCGACATGTGCCACTAATGAATTCAGTCAGCGATTTAAGGCGCCGATCCCACAGAGAAGAGTTCTAGAGTTCCGAGTTCCGAGTTTTGCATTCCGCGTTGAATGTAAGCTATGTGGGGCCTTTGAAAGTAAAGAAAGTGTATGATGTGCGATCAGTAGCGAATATTGCAGAACTCTAGAACTCTAGACTGCTTGCTGTGTGCACAATAGTCAACACGTAATGCAGAACTTGGAACTCGGAACTCTAGAACTCTCTCTGCGGGATCGGCGCCTTAAAGCTAAGTAAGCTACGCAAGTAAACGAGTAATAGTCGAATAACTTGTAAACTGTACTTGGACAGTACTTTGTACTTCTAAGTCCGCATATTGTGAAGGGCAACTACGGAATCCTACATGGCACGTGGCCCGACATGGTAGTAACGTCGACTACCGTCCTGAGTTCGAATCCTACAGTGGACTTGAGCTTTTATTGAAGGAAAACACCATAAAGGAAATCAAAGTAAAATGGCAACCACTCTTATGTCGCAAACTTATCGCCAATCACACCAGTATGTTGGTACCATATGCTGCACATGGGGGCCAGTACCCTTTTAGGCTTACCATCTTCAGTCATATTATGGTATCTACTTATCCTCGTAAGATTGTGTCCAACCAAACACAACCTTATTTTAATATATTATACAATAATAGCTTATAATACTTCACTAGCATTATCAATAAAGTACTTCCAAACAAAAATACATTATAAATGTCTGTATCACGCTAAATGTTACAAAGAACACTCTTTAGTTCTTATCTGTGGAAGGCTTTTTTTTCCTCGATGCTGGAAGCCGTCGACGTCAAAAACCAGTCGGGCAATTTAATAATTTTACAATGGATATGTATGCGAATACTTTCAAAGTATCGAAGGCATAGGCTTTCAAATCATAATTTTGTATATATTTATAAGATAAATTATTCTCTACTTCTATATAAGGAATATAAACGACAATGTGTTGCTTCTGTAAACGAAGTTTTATTTATGTACGTGTTATCATAACAATCGCACTTATCACTAACTACACAATGAAACATTAAATCATACCTGTAAGCGAAGAAACAACATTTAAAGTTTATTCCGTAATGTGTAATTCCTTCAATAGTACAGTTTTTTATATAAACCAAAATTATTTTACTTCTCTCAACAAAATCGATTTTCTCCATATTGCTATTTGACGTTTTGACAGATGACTGATAGCGTGACTATGGCGTGACTAAATTCAAATAATAAAAAATAAAGCTAAAGAGTATACATACTCTTTACATATTTATAGTATTTCTCCATACCAGTAGCGACACTAGCTAGCTCCAAGCACCACAAATATTTTACATGGACGATATAACAAGGGGTGGTGACAATAAACAATAACTTTCATAAAGGGAAAGTGTCACAGAGTACACAGGGCTACATACAATCGGTGCCAATAAAATAGCATGGTCGACACCCCAAGTAATAAGCTGAGGAGAAATAGCGCGGAAACATTGGGGGAAACAGTATTAATACTTATGCTTAATTGTACCGGGGTTACGGGCAGCTAAGATAGCGCTTTGAGGAGTTTATGGGTCAGTTCACACGGAAACGCGACGCTGCCTGAAGAGGCCTATTGTTTGGTGCTGCGCAGCGTTGCGTCGCAAAACGCACCACAACGCCACAGAATAAATAACAACTCACGCGCAGGAATATATTCGGTATTCTGTAAGGTGGAAGTACTTCCCCAGTCGACTGTTCTCTGAGTGAAATAACGCTATGCTCTACCGCTCTTAGTCAACCTTTTCTGGATTAGCCATAGAGATCTGCAGGATAAGCGGACGTGTTATGTAGAAATTTACTTCTTTAGTCTAAAACATTTTTTTATTAAATAGGCTTGCGTTTGTCCTCTGACCCGCCCATAAGGTACGAAGCCGAAGATGAAACACGCTTACCCAGAAGGAACCTATTCACTCTGGCCTTAAAAGTCCCTAGATTGTATGAGTCAGAAAATACACCGGATGTAAGTTCCACTCCTTTGCTGACCGCATTATAAATAAGGATGCAAAACGCTGTGTCCGTATTTTCGGTATGTCAACAACGTACTGGTGAAACTTTTCCCGGCGTCTTGTTGTTCGGTGTAAGAATGGGGATGGTGGAATTAGGTTGCACAATTCCTGCGCACACTCTCCAAAATATATCCTGTAGAAAACCGATAGGCAAGCAACCTTTTTTTATTATTCCTACATGTAGACCAATCGTTCGCTTAAGAGCACAATTTTAGGGCCCCTCCATCCAAGGGTGACTAGACTGTCTTTTCCCTCACAAACGTGTTTGGACTCAAGAATTACCCTCAGAGGTGAGATGCAGTAGTTCATTAGAACCGCAGGGTGAGACAAACAATTGATCCCTATCAGTTGGTATTATAATCTGGAATCTAGTTTATATGGAACTACTCTATTGTAAATTGTAGTATTACAATGTTATAATAGGCTATATAGACTACATAATATACAGCTGTGATCTATTTACTTTTAGATCTATTACTTTTAGGATTAGAGTATTTATTTTTTATCCAGAGATTGAATTTTTATATGGTTACCTGAAAATAAATGTACAATTCAAAATTCGATTTTAGGTCTACACAAAATATCCATAGAAGTATGTAACTTATTCCATTTATAAACCGTTTCTTATGAACGGATAGACAGATAGACTTAAATTGGTTATGGAACCCTAAAAACCAAGATTCAAGGATAATCCAACGTGAATTATTTATGTTAAAACATTTTTGTTTAAATATATTCAGAACAATACAAACGACTGGTACTTTTTCTTAGAAAAGTAACTTGACGGAATAATATAGCGGTTTCCACAATACGTTAGAATTTCTTGGTAACATGTTGGTACATGGTAAGACTATTAGAGGGAGAGACTCTTGACATTGTTTTATATTAGTGATATACGTGAGCATCATCTATACTGTTTATATTAGACATTTAAGTGACTTGCAACTCATATAAAATAGTAGACATATCGTTTATTGTGATATACTTATTGTAACATCTATTTTACATCCATATTTTCATCACATCTTTATGTTAGCATTTTGAGAATAATGACAGCAGTTGAAGAGTCTGTATGGGTCGAGGCTTTGCCTATCATGTGAATAGAGAAGAGATTCAGGCGGAGCGTCAGAGGAAAAATACAGAAAAAGAGGAGCTGATTGTAAATAATTACACTATCTAATATAGAAGAGTTAAAGGCTTTAGGCGAAGCCAGAAGAGGTTATATAAGTATTCGTATTATAGATTTCAACCAGTAGGAGCTGGTGAGTGTGGAAAGGGCTATGGCTAAAAGGGGAGATGGAGGCCATAGGGGGGAAACCCCAAATAACCAGCATGGATATAAGCTAGAGACGCTTTCATTTATAATGCTTTCTTCCTTCTTGTAAATAATTATGAAAATTAAATTCAAAACAATTCAATATCATTTATTCAATTAGACCTTCCCATCACTTATGAAAAGTCTGACTCTAATACCGGTTCCGAAGGTTGCATTTGCTGAGAAGAGCCGGCAATAAACTCTTTTCAAACAAGCACTGACAACAATTGCGTGCCCTAGCGCGGCGACAAAACTACAAAGTAGACTGAATTGATATTTAATAAGTAAATTTTAAAACTAGCATGATAATGGCAATGACCACATTAATGATTATTGTTGGCTTGCTTTACTTATACTTTCAGCGAAATAACATTGTAATTATCTCCATAGCAATGCAATTTGATAAACTAACATTCCTTAAATGTTTAAAAGAATTCTCCTTTCCTAACAAATGTCTGTGTTTCATCAAAACGATAAGATCACTATTCTGTTTGATTAAGTTTGTTTTGTATCACAATGTTATTAGAAAATGCATCGTTCTTTCCGTCCCCTCGTTTAACTAGTTACTTACGCACTCATAATAGATATAAAATAGAGCAACCTCGTGAACAATATCCATTAAGGAATTTTTATCAGCCGGAGCAATAAATAGAGTCCCCTTTTATAAAAAAGCACTAAAGAATACGCCACCAAAAGCTATATTTAAACAAACTACATTACTCTTTAATGACCAATTTAGACTACAATAACTCCGGTTATGTATGATAATTTGATCAGGTGATATTAGTAAAGGGACCGAGACCCTCCCACGGCGCCCCCTAGTGATTATTAGGCGAACTAATGGTGGCTTAAGCAAAACAACTACCGATGTGCAATAAAGAGTCTCATTGAAATGGGACCCCGGACACACACCCCTTCGATTATTCTAAAATTTTTCATTGTTAGTTCTTGTTGAGTGCTCTAAAAACAATTGGGAGTCATATTCAGGTTTTATCTACTGCATAAAGGGCTGATTGCATTTTTTGTTTCGTTAATTAAAATCTTCGTTTTCCAATATTCTATTCTTCGTTTAAATTTTCTCTTGATTAATTACAAAAGTTTTAAGGGGACGTTAGTTTCGAGTTATTGCCTTCTTGAGAGTTTCATATCGATCTGTGAGTCATATAATTTTTTTTTAAATTGTATTATGCTTTTGCTTTAATTTTGAGAAGAATCTATAAATAATAGAGGCTGCCCATGATTCGAAATTCTACTATAACATATTTAACACAAATACAAACAAGTTTGACACAGTATAATTATGTGTGTGTAATGTTTTTTTAATGTATTTCTTTCGGCAATATTAGCTTTCTGCACTTCTTCTCCATATAAACTTTAGCTATGTATTATCAGTAGGAAGTACAATAGGATAGAATAAAAAATCATCTGAGATTAACACTTTATAGATCAGAAAAAAGGATAACACTATGAACAGATGAACACCGACGGATAAAAATCAAACAATAAATTCACTTGGTATCTGAATAAAACACCATTTTTACTACAACAATTCACATATATACAAACAAACAGTCCCAAGCCATTCGATCGTTTTTTGAAAAAATAAAATGCGTCTGTTCCATTTTTCAATCGCGTCAAGGACGATAGTGAAGAGAAAGGATAAACATTTATCAGTTAAGTAAATATGCTAAGTATCTTGTATAGAAAGAATCGCGTCGTCCCCACTTCCTGAGCTGAACGGGCGTCTGTAATAATGGATTACGAGTCTAGACGCGAGACAAAGCCGTTTCGAGCCCTTACGAGGATTCGGTGCATGGTCGAAGAACGGAGCGGGTAGAAACTAAACTTTTTGGTATTCATACAAATTATGTTGGAGGGACAAAACAAATTATGTTGAAAACATGATTTCGTTTTTTTATTATAGGCCTTGTTTGATCACAATCTCACTATGGCCAGAGATGATAATGTGGCCGAAGGTGGTAAGCACACAAAGCCTAGAAGGAAGTGGCTCTCAAATGCAGCTGTCGGAACACATCGTCCGTCGGGTGCTTGGCGACAGATTTTCAACTTGAGGGTGGTAGTCAGCCAGGCGGGAACTACAAAGTACCCTAAGACCGTACTATGGTTTCCTCACGATGTTTTCCTTCACCGAAAACTCAAGATCATTGTAAATTTATGAACGTCACTGAGCTATTATATTAAACTAAAGGTTAATCGAAAATCAAAAGACACGTGTGTTTTTGTCTCCGAAACGGTAGAACGGATATTCAGGAAAATCGGTTTATAGTTTCTTTAAGTCATTTTGGATAGGATACCTACTTTTCGTCCCAGAAACGCGAGTGAAACTGCGGGGCTAAAGCTAGTTTAAGAAAGATAAAATTTTCTTTTAACATTTTGTCATACTGTGTCGGTCACCGGACGTCTTCTTAATTATCCGCTAAATCGCACTCACTAAAATCTCACCCTAATTTACGCTATGCGTGCTGCTCGCGACCGACTCTAAGATTGATGGTAGGTTCACATGACACCACTCGCCCTGAGCAAAAGCTCCTACCCTTTTGATGACTTCACTAACCGTTATTTATGGAGCAGCTTTACTCTGATCCCCGTTTTAAAATCCGCGCTGTTCGAATTTTAAATCCATTTTTAAACAAAGTCGCTTCGAGTGCGATTGAGGTTGGAATGTTAGTTCTGAACAAATGGATGTTCTATGAATGTTCGAACGAATTAATCTTCAGTGTTTAATTAAAAATTGATTTCTTATTCATGTAGTAATAACTGTTTGATCAGTATGATGGCTACAATTTTAAGTTTGAAAAAACCTCGTATTCATAAGTATGAATAAATTATCTTTCGAAACATCTGTGAAATTTATTATTACCTATAAACAGTCAGAATAATTTAAAAATAAATACAAAAAATCGGGCAAGATCCCAGATAAATTTAGTAAACCAACTAAATTAATAACTTTACATAAAACTACATATTTAACAAACAAACATGTAAAGTGAAGTCGGAGTTAATACACCTAGCGGACGCAGTTGCAAAATTTTAAATTACAAAGAAAATAAGCAACGAACTTGCATCGGGAATAAGGAAGTTACTTTGTTATGAACTTTGTACAGAATTTTGCCAGACTTTGAACATAAAACACAATTTTATCGAGAACATTATAATCCCTTGATATTAAGATAAGTAACTTCTAATACAAAAGTTATAGTCAAACTACTTGGATAATGAATTGTTATGTAAAATACATGCATGTTTTGCGAAACGAACACAACACTATAGCCGGGTACTTTTAAACACGGTTTTTCTTTGACAGCGCTCTCAATCACTGTCGGTTTAAGATACAATCGCGTCCAAAGTTCAAAACTAACTGGCGTGGGTGTAACTGCAAACGATAAGTGTTAATTATTCTGAAACCAAACATAATACACCATCCAGTAAAACCAAAAATAATAAAAACGATAATCGATGAAGTTATAAATTGAGGTCTTTTAGAGCTAATCTAGTATCATTCGATCGGGATACAGTCTATTGCAAACTCATTACTTGAATTTCATAATTAGAACAGCGTAAAATAAAAATAAAAAACAGTTTTTAAATATTTAAATAGCGAGCAAAGATTCGATTGTTCCATTTTTAAATACGTTGCGTTTGTTCATATTTATTAAATGGTCGCTCTCGGCAAGGGGTGATCGTGTGACGGCTAGTGACAGGCGCGCGGCGCGTTCAGTTTTTAATGCGATAAGTCCACGATGACACGGCACGCGCTATTCAGGATTTATTCTGTGCTTTTGTGGTACCTAACAGAAATAGAACGATTCAATGAAATTATATTTAAAATTGATGTGGTGCTATGCTAAGGTAATTGTTCACATACGCTAATCTTAATAGATCAAAATTATCTACCTATTTATGCTTATATGCATTTAATACAGATATAGCTCTCATTTTGATAGGAACAGTCAAGGAACAGATAAACCAACTAACATTAAAATATATTTAAACCAGACTACTAAAATGAATGGTGGCTAGTTGGCAACACTTGCAACCACAGTCGACTCCCGAACGCTGTCTGCGTTGGACGTGTGTACGTGCATAGCATGCTTTTACAGCTCGTTTGGTGAACAGAATTGGACTTATAGGAATAAAAGACAATTTCAGATTGCACGTAGCTAGACAAAGTGTAGCTATTGTTATTGACAGCGTCGTACGTAAGATTTCTTGGCAATGTTACGTTTCTAGACAGCAATATATCGGTGGCAATATCTATTTTCAAATTGGCTTAAAATTTAAGATCAGGTAAAAAGTAAAATTACTAATTAATGAAACTATATTTATACTTTACTATATATTATATATACTGAAATAGTTATTGATAGTAAAGAAGAAGCTCAGTCAATCGGCTAAGTGCCTTCATAAAAAACAACTATTCAATTCAGCTCTAAAAACCAACATTCTTTAGCTTTAAAACAACACCCTTTTCAGTCAAGCGAAAGATTAACGCTGCGGCTTAGAAAAACAAAAACAAGATCCGCTTACTTTCCCCTATTTTTTACATTTTATGGCTAGGGTTGGGAAAATAGTCTAAATCCTTGTGTGCAATAAACTAAGATTGCATACAGTCGCGGTCGGAACTCTTCTGGTCAAATCTGGTCTTGACCGATTCTTTTAGTGAAAATGTATACAATAATAATTGAATGAATTGAATCGATCTCGAGTTGTCTTTCATCCATTTTTGTTTCCATTTGACAACAAGCGAACAAATGAGCGAATAAAACGATCAGGTATCCAATTCCTAAAATTTCCAACAAAACAGCTATTGCTGTTATAACCATTGGGCTATTATTACTACGTATAGATAAGCTATAATAAGCAAAGCTTTTGTCCCATTTTTTTAAGTCAAAGAAAGTTCTCACAATAATTTTTTTTATTTTTTTTTTATTTATTTATTTTAGGTCGCTTTTTAACATCTAAGGTCATTAGCGACCACAATAAACAATAATAGTCGTCTAAGCAGACACTAGAAACACGTAGCGCTATCAGAACGCTTTTAGGAGTATTTTTCTCGCAAACACCGTGATTTTCACGGCGCTTACGCGTTTTGTTCAACGTTCTACAACAACAAGCGGATGACGAAACATTATTGTGATGTGTGGCGTCTTCCATATACGTAGTAATAATAGTTAAATGGTTATAATATTTTTTTTATAGAAACTTTTATTTTTATTGAGCTTCAGTCCTAAGTAGTGTTGGCTAGACAAGAGGTTTAAATGTAACATAGTCGAGACGGGCAGCGGTCCGTGCAGAGTGTCTGATGCTCCCCTTACACTAAATTGTGAACCCTCTTGAGAACACTATTCATTGTATAGGAAAGTTTCCAGCGTATAGTAAAAAAAGCAATGTTAATTTTATATTCCACTAAATAAATAATTTTACATGTTTATACTGTGAAAATAACCGTGTAACATGTAGTTCAGAATATTACTAAATATCGCCATTTAAAAATTCTCCATAACCTTATATGACAGCTCGGTGGCAAAATATGGAAGTTACTAGCTGTTCCCCGCGGTTTCACCCGCGTTCCTAGGATAAAAAGTAGCCTATGTCCTTTTCCATATCATAGGCTATCTGCATGCCAAATTTCATGATGGTTCGTTGAGTGGTTGAGGAATGAAGGCATAACAAACTCACTTTCGCATTTATAATATTTAAAAAACAGTTAGGATGCCGCTCTGAACTGAAGAGTTATAGCAGGCTTAGTATTAATAAAATTTTACCAACATCGTTCTTATTTCAAACCAAACTTGTGAAAAGTATAGAAAGATAGGCTTTGGTCAGAATTAAGCACGTTCCACCCTCGAAGGATTTACTGCGCTTATCACGTGGGATCCCTTCGGCAAAGGTGGGAAGATACTGTCAAAAATAAACTAGATCCCTCACGGAACGGTGATTTTATCGAAAATAGTTCCACTGACGAAATGAAATGAAATAAATGATATATTGCACGAATATATCTTATACACAAAATATCAGATGAAAATTCAAGTTGTAGTGAAATTCGATGAACATTATTTATTTTTGGATTTTTCGGTAAGAAATTGATAAATACATTGATAAAGGTATTGAATTCCCTCAACCTCGGTATTGGGTAATAATATTTTCGATTTAATAATACACTTACCCCCTTATTCATAATCGCTTTTTAACTAAATCAGTGTAAATAGTGTGCCCCGTCTCACTCCTTCGATCACCAAATGTCACCTGTCAGATAAAGACTTCGGAATTTTAGCTAATCAACGTTTGTTAACTTTATTATGTATAAGGGGGTAACTTAACTGCAGCGTTATAAAAGCATGCTTATCCTTGGATCAACATTTCATCTTTTACTTTAGTAAAGCTGCTATATCTGTCTAGAAGGTGTGTAACACCAAAGATTCATAAATTAAAAAAAAAACTTAAACCGACTTCAAAGTACACTAAGAAGTAATCAAATCCTGCTCTGATGACAATGGGACCAAAAGGGAAGTGTACCCTTTCAAATAAAAAAAGACTTTTCCAAATCGGTCAATAAATGACGAAGTTATGAGGTAACAAACAAACAAAAATACAACCGAATTGAGAACCTCCTCTTTTTTTGAAGTCGGTTAAAAATAAATTATTATTAACTTATTTGTAAGTAATTCTGCAAACCGGAAGACTAGTTGCTCTATAAATCGTAACATTCTTTATTCACAGCAAAAAAGTAGAAAATTTCATAAAGTTCATTAGTGCTTGAACTTTACATAAGAGTAGAAAGTTAAGAAGTACCTAACGTAAATATATATGGAAATATGTTCTGAAGATGTTTGTATGTAGTATATATGAGTTTTACTGCGGAGATGATATGGAAAGTTGTAAATGGCAGTCACAGATCGTAACACATTTCAGTATCACAGCGAGTCGCGTTTTAGCACAGCTGGATTGTTCTAGACATAAACACTGCCAGTATATTTATATCCCTTTGTGAAGGCAGACGTATTCAACCCATTAGCGCGTACGACTCGCGAACTATTCGAATTAATTAAATTTAATTGTGTAGAAACACCCTGCTCACGGCGCGTCTCGTAAACGCGAAAATAAATTTATAGGACGCACTTTATTTCCTTTATAAATAATGACTTGGAAATAAATTCGTCTTCCTTCTAATCGACGTCATTAAGATTTGCAAAAAATAAATAAACTGGAAACACAGTTTGGTAAATACACGTAAAAGTTTAATATGCTTATAATTTATGAAGCTAACTTGGTTGTCGTTAACGAGAGAACGAGATGACAATTCTGAATCTGCAGTGTCTGTTTCGTTCAATATATTTTCCACTGTCATATACTTAGATTATAAACGCTATCATTAAACGAACTTCAATTCATTTGAAGATTATCATGCTAAAAAGCAATTTCAATCGTAGCATTAGGGGATCAAAACTCAATTAGCATTGTACGAGGAATAAGTGTGACATCTGCCACGCTGAATACTATTTAATGACGGGTTTGTGCCTTGGGGAAATGGGTGTTAGTTTTAGGTGTTACGGAAGACGTGATCTTAGTTTCACTGTAATCATTTTGCATGCTAAAATTAAATACCTAAAACAATAAAATCATATGGAACAACACAGAGCTTTGTACAATGGAAACCAGACACCAGAGAGAGTTGTAAATAGATATTTATATCCAGTTTCAGAAAATGATTTTTTATCCTGGATGGTAATCCTCCCACAACCAGTGGCGTGGTGGTATCTTAACTCCAGACCAAATGGAACATGATGGTGTAATCTAGGAGACTAGGTCGGACAGTACTCTAGCTAAGACTAAACTGAGGCAAGGTAATAACGGGGGCTATTTATGTATGTGTGTAATATGTGATATGTGTTAATAAGTGATTTAATTATTAATTTACTTATGAAACGTGATTCCTGGATTTTTTTTTCTCCGGTCACTACGGTTTTTACACCATTTCACTACACAACATGTTGTATTAAAAAAAAGTCGTTTAACGTTTACTCGCCATATGGCCGACTAATGTGTGAATATATGCGTGCCGGCTTGTATGTACAGCGAGGTGGCCGACTCTCAGCGACACAGTTTTTTGCTAGCGAGAATTTGTCCGATTTATTAACATTTTTTTAACATGTTTCTAAATTTCTGTTACTATTATCGTGTTCTATGTTAGTCTATACAATAAAGAATATTTCATTCATTCATTCATTCATGTTTTTTTTTTTTTATGAAAACTAATTTACTTGGGCGATGACAATGAATCTGAACTTACTATATTTGTTCAGACGATGATGAGTTCATGTTCTCACCAATTGCTTTCAGTATACGTAAAGACAAAAGTGTTTCGACATAAAAGTGTACAATTCGCCTTGTTTTATTTACAGCCCCATTATAATTTACACGTCTCGTGTTGGTGCGATCTGTCCCCAGTGATTCCATTAACCGTCTTCCAAAAACAACCTTCATTTAAAAACCTAACTCGTTTTATCTGTTTTTCCTACTCGAGCACCGCCACACACGAAGTCAGCCGTATTTTAATCTCGTACGAAAATACCTGCCTCTTATTTACATTAACAAAGCTGAAAAATAAATAAGCCTTTTTTTAATCTACTTTGAAATAAAATCCCGGGAAGTGAGATTTGATTCCATAATAATAAATGAAATACAATACAAATAGTTATTTTGCTGAAGCGACTTCTTCCAAGCAACTTATGGTCAGTAAATTATAAGATAGTTAAAATAAATACTTACACTTATATATCTAAGAAAATAATAACTAAGATATAAAAAGCTAAAATTATAAACTAATATAATAAACAACTAACATTTCAAAATTATTAATAAACCAGTAAGCAGCATAATTCGCTAGAAGTGAAATAAGTAATAAAGATTAACGACAAACTTAGAAAAATAAAACAGACCCCAAAATAGGTACGCAATGAAAAGACAACACACATAGGATTTATTCAGTGATTTATTTTAGCCTAGATGTACCCCGTGGTTTCACCCGCGTACACAGGATAAAAAGCCTATGTCTTTCTCCATACCATAGCCTATCTGCATGCAAAATTTCATGATGATACGTTGAGTAGTTGAGGCGTGAAGGCGTAACAAACAAACAAACTCTCTTTTGCATTTAAAATATTAACCTAGGATTAACTTTTCACTTATAGCTTGCATAAAATCACTCATATATTATGACATTTTAAAGTTTATCTCATTTCAGAAATAGACCTAACCAATAATACATCCAAAATTGGATACCACAGTCAAAAGATATTAGTGGTGCAGTGTAAAGCGATGGAAAATTGAACCGCGTACCGATATGGTTTATTCATGACACTGGCATGTAACCATCGCATCGCTGCAATTGTATTTGGTACATGCTGTATAGTGAAATTGGGATTTTGATGTGGAATTTACTTGACAGTTTGAATGTGGAATGGACACAGTTTGAGGTTAGGCGCATTATTTATTATACTGTTGGTGTTGATGAGCGTAGTGGCGTGTCTGGTTGTTGATGTTGTCACATCATTAATATTTGCGTTATGGAAAACTGGATATAACCAGATAAACATTTAATTTATTTTTATAGTTTTTAGTTATTTAATGATCTATGTTTTCTAATAAGTATACTTGCATTTGACAGCTGATATAATCAAACCATCACATTTGTCAGGCGATATGATGATTTCAAATCGTTTAACATATTGTAAGTAAATCAGCCGACTTTGTTTTTTTCTTTGATATATATCTAAAATGTGGAGCCGATGATTTTATTATGAACACAATAAAACACAAACAAAAAACCGGCCAAGTGCGAGTCGGACTCGCACTTGGCCGGAGGGTTCATGAGATACAGTCCACTGACAGACAGACGGATGGACGGACAGCGGAGTCTTAGTAATAGGGTCCCGTTTAGCACCCTTCAGGTACGGAAACCTAATAAAAAGTATGTAAGTAAGAAAAATAAATTATTTCCGTAAGATACATAAGTATTTGAACTGACCACGACTTCGTAAGTGGAATAATAAAATATTTATAAAACATAATATCAATAAAAATAATATGATATATATAATATGAGATCTCCACTACGTTTATTACTGTATGCATACTGTATGATTAAGATTTTGATAATAAAGCATTTGTATTGTATTGTATTGTATATGGCCTATAGACAGAGAAGCAAATAAAATAATTCAATCAAGTCCCAACAGTAGTTTGTGTTAATCGAAAATGAACCTATGTACCTACAATTTTTATCTTAGTATTCACATTCTTCTACGAAAAGATCTGCTAAAACTAAAACAGGTATAAGCAATGGGCAAACGTAAAAATTTTACCTCAAAAATTGTCAACGCTCGGGATCCGGCGTTCATATATCATCAGGATTTATTTTCACCTTCGCTCCTTTCTCGATTTCCACGTAACGCCTTAATTTAATATTAAATTTTGCTCTTTTCCCGGCCCCTTCGTATACAAGCAAGCAGATGTCTTTACACGTTTTGTTATTCATATTTCACTGCTACGCATTACGTTTTTAGTAATATATATGAGTAAAGATACGTGAGCGTAGTATTATTGTGCTACTGGGCGTACTGGTTTTAATTATAATCGATACTATGCAGGAATTAATGAGTAATCCGGTAACTTACAGTTCCTGGAATAGGCTAGATTACTGAAAAAATCTATTCAGTCCCTCATTATCATTATCAAAAAATATTGGATACGTATTTTTTCTTTTGTCAATTAAACAAAAAAATACGAAGATATCGATGGTTGAAGTTCGCGTGACGTCACGTTATTGTACAGTTTTTACTCTAAAGTGAAGTCAGGAGCCCCCACTCCCGAACTTTAACGCGATTTATCTTTTTTTTTTATGATTTGATAAAGCAAAAAATACGTGTCCAATACTTTTTGATAATCTAACTGACGAACTAATTAGAATTATTATTTATTTACGTTAGCGTTATTTTGAATGCAATCACTTTCGAACTCAAGTTGTTTGCTATTGTGATAATAGGTTATTTTAAGACTTATATCAAAGTATTTTCGAAATCATCTAAATTTGTTTACGAACAAAGTTATGTAGTCCAGATTTTGACATCAATCCAATTAATATACGTCGAAGGAATGTCGGAACTTTCGGTGAGTCAGTCAGATTTACACTCGCCCTTGGCCGATTTTTTATGTTCATATCAAAAGATTGACAAGTTAGGCATACAGTCCATGTAATGGTAAGCGGTTTACCTGGGTAATTTTTATCATGAACAAACCAAGGTTTACAATCCTAAGTAAGGAATATAAATATCACGTGACCTAAAATATACCAATTCCTCAAACTTTCTACCAAAATAATCGTATGCCATAGTATCTTAACATTTTATCGATGTACATCGTGAAACTATAGGGCTTGATGTAATTGGAACAAGGTTCATAATCGGTTAGCAGTATCAGACACGATTCGATTAAAAAAATTAAGTACACTTTACTGTTGCCATCCTTTTACAAAGTATAAGAAGAAATTTAATTTCTGCAATTTAATTTCTTTAACGAGATTTAAATCTTTTTCTCTCAAAGTATAAATCTTATTTTCCCCTTTAACCTAAATAGGCTTTTACAATTAAAAGTGACTTTCTACAAAAGGCTTCCGCAATGTAATTAAATGTTTTGGTCAAAAGGTAATGTCTTTTATTGCGTTGTGGTCATCCATATTTTAATTTACGCATTTAGTGGCATATCCATTATCATTAAGTATCTTTAACTCTTTAAAGTTTCCTCTACGAGAGTCTTCAGCGTTGATTACACGCTGCTATCTGTTCGCATCATCTACATAACATACATAGGATTAAAAACTTTATTATTCATGAGAAAAGGGTGGATATTCGCGTGTGTAGGACTGAATTAAGAGTTTTTGGAAGAGGACATTACAGTCACAATGGTTGCCTACGGAGATTTTTGCTAGGATCCTTTTATAAGCGGATGGAGAAACGAGTTCTTATTTTGTGCTTATTTGTTTTTCAGATTACCATATTTATAATGTCTATTATATCATAGAAATATGTATTGTAGCGACATCTATGAGCCATCTATCAGTAACACTAACATAGTTCACACACTGAAAGATAGATGGCGTGGCGCCACATTATCCTACATCCTGCATCGCGCTTAAGAAGTTTTCTCTAGAATCTGCATATATACAGCTGTCCGACATGTTCAGTTGGACCGCGGTCCCCAGGCACGATGACCCAGCCTGACGGAAGATCTTCCCTTTTAAATGGAGGTGTCATCCACCTTGCACCTCCATAGTACTCATCAAAGATCAAAGAGTTACGACGACGAAAGTAAAAAAATAAACAAAATAATAATTCTATCCAGTGTATCAAGAACACTTAATCAGTGTACTTTTATGTCAAAATTACTTGGAATTATTAACAAACAAGTAACTATTTATTTTTATTGATACTCGCTCACTAACGAGACTCAACTCGATGCATAAATTAGAACGATTCAAAGAAATCCGATGCATATACATATTCGTAAGCGCATGAATTATTCCTTATGAGAACATGCGTTTTTCTTTTATATGACGACTTCAAAGTTCATTCAATTTGAACACTGTTTTCTGGCTCTCTTGATTTTTATAATATCATCAGTAGTTATGTCTTCAGGGCTGAGGCACCTCGTACCGAGGGTTTAATCAAGAATTAACAACATTAATTAATAATATGGATTTCGCATGCTTTCAATGTGCTAACTCGGGTAAGTTTTTTTTTTATACTACCGTAGAGTGACCCGCCCGGCTTAGCACGAGTAGCAGAGTAGTTTTATCCATTCGACATGATTTTTTCCGACGTCTTCAACAATCATCGTCATATTTCAGTCAATTTAAACAAAACTTTTAATAAATGATACACTTAAACCTTCCTCATGAATCCCTCCGTCCATTGGCGAAAACCGTATGAAAATCCTTTATGTAGATTTTGAGCTTTTTTTTAATTTAATGTATTTTTTAACCGACTTCAATAATTAACCGACTTCAATAAAAGGAGGAGGTTCTCAATTCGAATGTTTTTTTTTTTATGTTTGTTACCTCATAACTTCGTCATTTATTAACCGATTTGGAAAATTCTTTTTTTATTTGAAAGGGTACACTACCCGTTTGGTCCTATTGTCATCAGATCAGGATTTGATTACTTTTTAGTGTACTTTGAAGTCGGTTTAAGTTTTTTGTAAATCAGTCCAATGATTGCAATAGAAATACACGATAATATTCTGTGAAAATTTCAACTGTCTACCTATTACGGTTCATTAGATACAGCTCACTGACAGACAAACGGATGGACGGACAGCGCAGGCTTAGTAATAGGGTCTCGTTGGCACCCTTTGAGTACGGAACCCCAAAAACAAATACCAACAATAAGATTTAAAGCAAAACTCATCATAATAAACTAAACTACACATACGTACCAATGTTTAATTTCACTAGTCCATTAGATAACTTCCAAACTATTACTATTCCCGCACTATACGTGTACAAAGGTCCACAATTAAAGTTGTTTATGGCGTAAACTTGTTAATTAGCTTCATACAGTCCCGTAAGGATTGTTGTTAATCCACATACAACATTTACATTCGAAAATATGCTTTATTAACATAATTGCAGGAGGATGTTGAATTTTTCCTGGAATTTTTTGTGATTAATTTTTCATACACAAAAATTAATAAAAGTGTATGTTTGTGCTTTTGACATAAAGGTTTTTATTATTATTAGGTATGGCAATTAACCGCCAACCTATTATAGCAGATTGTGTTTAATTAATCAGTTATCACGTAACGGCACCCAAACAATTGAAACGAGCTTATCAGTTATTTCAATATCGTTTGAATTCATAATCGTAACATTTGTATAGAATCCATTTATATTCCGATGTCACAGGAATTCAAACCTAGCAAAGCGTAAAATTCAATATTGAAAAAGGCAGTGCATTTTAATCAAAACGGCATTAGTATAATCGCATAGGAATGTGCGTAACGATATGTTGACACACTGCTGTTAAGTGCGACGACCAAACTTGTTCGAAGTATTATAACGTCCACGTTTCGCGAACCGAGCACACGTGGAGCATAGATTCACGTAGCGTGGACGAACTTGCGAGCCTCAAACGAGCGTTCGGCTCGCGCTCGACTGCGCTCCGCCACTTGTCAGTTTTTTGATGAACACAGGGATTCGTATCGCGCTCGTGTTGTAGGCTCGTTGTACATCCATACTTGACATCGCTAGCAACGAACGTCTAGAGGCTCGGCTCGTGTTTGGTTCGCGTAGCATAGACGCACCATTAGATTAGTGTTTTTGATAAATATATACATGATATAGTTTAAATGCTGAAATAGTACACGATATTTGGGCGATAATAGCTTAGTGGTAATCCTACAATTAACTTGGGCTTTCGGTGAAGGAAAATATCGTAAAGACCCATAGCATAGTGGTAAGGTACTTTGTAGTATCCACCTAGCTAGATACCACCCTCAAGTTATAAATCTATCGCCAACCACTCATCGGTATATTCCAGCAGCTGCACTTGAGATCCAGTTTCTTGTAGACTTTGTGTGTTTACCACCTTCGGCCACATCATCAATTACCATGGTGAGATTGTGATCAAACACAGGCTTATAAAGATTAAAAAAAACTGACTTGTTGCTATTCCAACTAGAATTCTAGAGTTTTTATTCGAAATTGTCAGCCAGAGCCAGCTACGTGGGTACTACAAAGTATCCTTTCGAAAGTGTATATGGTTTCTCACGAAGTTTTCTTCCACCGAAAGCTCAATCTCGTTGTAGGATTCAAAACCGGGACCTTCTTCTCGGCATCCGTCACTACCACTAGACCTAAAAGTTATATGATCGCCTTAAACTTAGAATAATAAAATATACATGGAATATTAGCATACTAACGGAGTTGACCGTATGTCACGAGAACATGAGGGGTGGCACGTGGCTGATCACACCCATACCCTGCCATATTGGGGTGGAGGTAAACCCCCGGATTTTAAATACAAGAAGATAATAAATTGAACATTATATATAATCGTTGTTTGTTTAAAGGTTTTTGAATAAAAGATAGGATTTGAAGCGTCAATTAATATGACTTATTAAACTATCATTATATCATACAAGCTCTTGAAATTTTAAGTGGTTTCGTCATACTACAATGAAAAATGCTGATACTACATAGATATCTGCTAAGATTACAGAATAAAAGGCAGATGAAGCGCACGGAACACGGGAGTGAGTCCAAAAAAGCAAACCAAATTCAAAAGCAAAACCTGGAGGCCAAGTCTGCTAAAATGTCATACTGACACGATACTATTGCAATTCCATTATCATTGAGCCGATGTGCGCAGTCTACTAATTCATAATGGTCTCATAATGGACGAAAAGAATTTTAGGACAAAAAATTACAAAACTGATAACAAAAAGATCATTGTGGCACGATTTTAGTTTCAGTGGAAAATCATCGGAAAGCTATTATGGCGCCATTATGACGCCATTATGACGCTATTGTATAAGTAGACTACCAAAACTGTAAAATGTGTCAATTTTGACACCACTGCACTGATAGTTCTTTGGAACACAATTGTAATAGGAGACTTGGGCCCCTGGTAGGTATTTACTTAGTTTTAACAAAGTTTGTAATCTGAGTATATCTGGCTGTCCTAAATAATTAATATGTATATAGCAGAGGGCTGTCCAATTTTTCCCCTCTTAAAAGTTCGTTATTCTGTTTATAGCCTCGTCAATACTCATAATATTAATTTAGTATTACGTAACTGTTGGTTACGTTAATTATTGAAACGTGAAATATGTTAATAGCTTTTCGTTTATGAAACACAAACATACTAATTTAAAGCGTCTGAATAGATTTCTTTTGATCGTATAAATTGATTGAAAAAAATATTCTATTGCATATACATATAACTCTTCAATCCCACATTTCCAATAATTTCAATAAAAAATAAAACGTTTCATATGTAAAGTAACATAACAAAAACACTCCTTCGCTTCAAAAAAATCATTAAAAATTGGCGGACGTTGCTTTTGACGAAATCGGCATATCAAACGGGGGCTTAATCAGAGTTACAAATTCAATTTACCCCGACTGAGGCCGATTGGGGACGATATCGGAATAATTTGCATAGTTATTATAAACATGGGTCAGTCCTGCATAAACTGCGGATGATGACAGCTCCCGTCTCTGGATGCAAATCAAACAGTCATATAAAGCTGATGGAAGCGGTACCTATTACTGCTGCTTATTTGATACTTGTACGATCGATGATAGATAGATGATGAAGGTGGGTTAAGTTCGAATCTTTAATGAGCTTGAGCTTTTCGTGAAGGAAAAACTTCGTGAGGAAATCTAATAATATATATAAAATGCTTTTGTGGGTACGTAAATACGCAGTTTTCTCAATCACCACCAACCCCAATCAACTTCCCGTTGGGGTAGTAAATACCCCTTGGGCTCCAGGTGGTAGTAAGGGAGTTTGGTCGCGGTGGGTGGTTGGGGGTGGTTGTGGGTGGCGAAAATGTTAAAACATATATTGCTGTCCTTTTCTAACGCATGAGAACTTCTGAAAAGATCTCAAAATTTCTGGAATGGAAAGTTCCAAAATGTGTAAAACGGTTATAATCGATCTGGAATGTTCTAGAAAGTTCAACAAATATCTGGAATGATCTAGAAAATTCTAGAGTGAATGCAAACTATTATAATCGATATAGCATGTTTTGAGAAAGTTCTACAAATTTCTGGCTTCATCTAGAAAGTTCCAAAATGTCCAAAACTAATAACAGTTTTATCGAATCGAGTTAGAATGTTCGAGAACGTTCTAGAAATTTCCCGAATGATCTGGAATGTTCCAAAATGAGTGAAATTTATTATGATCGATTTAGAATGATCGAGAAAGTTCTAGAAATTTTCCGAAAGATCGGGAAAATTCCAAAATGAGTGCAATTGATTATAGTCGATTTAGAATGTTCAAGAAAGTTCTAGATATTTCTAGAATGACCTAGGAAGTTCCAAAATGAGTGAAATTTATTATGATCGATTTAGAATGGTCGAGAAAGTTCTAATTTTTTTTGGATTGATCTGGAAAGTTCCAAAATGTGTATGAGTGTTATTATTAATCTAACTAAAAGAACCAAATCGAAATCGAAAATAGAAATCTATAATATCTGTTAAAAATGTATCCTTATATATTTTTTAAACCACTAAATATGCGATGTATTTTAACCCGAGCAACGCCGGGATTCGCTGCTAGTATATTCTATAAACGAACATACGGCCCGCCTAATGGCAAGCGGTTTCCACAGCCATATGTACGCTTACAACACACGAAGCATCGCTCACGCATTATCGACCTTTCCCCTCCCCTATGAGCTCTGGCGACCTTACTCACACGCAGGAACACTACACAACATAAAGTTATTTGGCTGCGGTATTCTGTAAAGTGGAGTTATTTCCCCAGTCGAGCTGCTCTTTGAGCGAATAAACGCTACGCTCCACCTCTCTGAAGTGTTAGGTTACTTTGTAGTAACCATCTGCCTGGCTAATTGATTCTCAACGTAATCCCTCAAGTCGAGAATCGCCAAGCACCTATCGGTGTGTTCCGACAGCTGCACTTGAGAGCCAGTTCCTTCTAGGCTTTGTGTGTGCGCCACCTTCGGCCATATCATCACTGACTTGGTGAGATTATGGTCATATACATGCCTATAGATAATAAAAAAACTTGTCCTTTTTTGATTGATAGATAATTATCACAAGATAGAGAACAAGTGTGTACCATATGTTATGGGTATAACTATTATGAGGATAACCACTGTATAACTTGCGATCGTTTAATATGTGTTTTTGAATATTTATGTCTAAATTTAAATTTGTAGAGCATAATTTGTTCGCTCGGCGAGCAGCTTAACAGGGGAATCTTACCTCTACTTTCAGAAGACCGCAGCTAAATAAGTTTGTTCTTTTCCTGAGCGTTAGTAAGGTTGCCAGAGCTCATCGGGGAAGTGGGCGGGTCAGTAACACGTGAGTGATGCCTCGTGTGTTGCAAACGACTATATGGCTACGGTAACCGCTTACCATCAGGCGGGCCATAAGCATATTTACCGAAATCGTAGTATAAAAGCATGTGATGTCACGTGGATTTCTAAGTATGCTTATTAACAGCATTGTGTAGTGTTCAGTTTTAACTTCGATGTTGAATTTGAAGCTTTAATACTGATATCTCTCTGCACATAGGTACACGTGGAAAAGATTAGCTTACATTTTGTTAAGGTGCCATGTTAATGATTGATGATTGACATGACTTTCTATTGCCTCTAATATAATGCATTTGTAATTTTCTTGCAAATGTAATATTTGTTTTTTATTTGTATTTGAATCCATGATGGAGCAAAAATATTAAAACGAAAATCTTTGTTTTTTATAGTTATTACGGCATTTTCTTTTGTAATCAAATGTAAAGATGAGTCTACGCTACGCGAACCGAGCTCGAGCCGAGCACTCGCGGAGCACGGACTCGCGAACTTGGGAACCTGGTACTAGCGTTCGGTTCGCGCTCGACTGCTGTCTGCCAATTGTCAATTTTTTTACGAACACAGGAGTATGCATCGCGCTCATGTTGTAGACTCGTTGTACGTCCACACTTGACATCGTGAGCGATGAACGAAGAGCGTCTCGGCTCGTTCTCGGTTCGCATAGCGTAGACACACCTTAAAATATTTGAAAAATGAGGTTCAATGAACGCATTTACTCAGACAAACATTAGTACTTCAATACGCATTACTTCTTCGACATGAAGGGTGCTAAAAGCACTCCAGGTAAACATATCCAAATTACAAAGACCCGCGTTAATACTTCCCATCACCCCTTTATCCTTTGTAAAATAAAGGCAGAAGCGGGGAGGGGCAGGTATTTCTGTTTTGGCTGCGGTTTGTACAAAAGGCATAGAACATATGGGTGTTTCCATGCTTTGTATTTGATAATCAGATGCATCAGTTGATTGAATCTGGAACTAGCTAGTGCTGATTTTTGATTGTTTTAGTTGTTTGTGAACGCTGTTCGGAGTTACAAGACCCAACAGCTTATCGTTTTATTTTTATGCACATAATGCACTATTTACACGCGTACATTTTGTACGCCTAATTTAAGTTAGTACGCGGTTCGCCCCCGTCAAACCAACACCAAACCAATTAATTACAGCGTATTCAACAGCCATTATATAAAACATTTTTGTAACCAGTAATTTCCCATAGTTAGTGATTAGTGTTTTTACCATACCATTTCATACCATAAACCATTTAATTTACTTGTGTTTACCATTTCGTGTACCATTGTGTTTACTTTCTAATAAACCATTTAAAACCAGTTATTTTTATAAATAATTACCAAGACTATTATGGTGCGTCCATACTTCGCGAACTCAGCACGAACCGAGCACACGTGGAGCACGGATTCGCGTAGCGTAGACGGACTTGCGAGTCTCGAACAAGCGTTCGACTCGCGCTCGACCTAACTAAGAAAGCTCTAATCGCCGAGAGAAAAACTTCTACAAATGCTCTTAGATTAACAAAATAAATATTCAGGATAATTTTTCATAAACGGTGACTATATTTACTACTTACTAGTTTACCACCTCAAAATCAAAATAAAATTAAAATAACAGAAAAGCATAGCATTTATTCCTTTAGTAATAAAAATTACAACACAATTCGACAGTCGATCTGAATTTTCGCTTCAACAACAAATCCAACCTGACGAAAAAATTCAAATAAATTAACAGAACTCATAAAAATTCATAAGAACAAACAAACAATCGAATCTCTGCTAAGTCACTTACACAATTGCTCACATACCCGCTCACACACACAGGAAAACGCCTTATAGACACAGCATGGAGTCCAGCTCCTGCAATATGTTGGTTGATATAGATAATAAATAATAAAAGAAAAAATAACAAAACTTGCGACCTGATTCCAGAAGATGGCTTAGCAATTTTTTAGGAAGACTACATTTCCACTTAAACTTGTTATACTTAGGGTCGTTTTTACAAGCTTTTATTTAACTTGCAATGAATTTACCTAACTATGTTTGTTCGGGTGGAATCTTGCAAGTCGAATTTCACCCACTACCATCGGATTGACATGATATTTGTTGTACATTAGTATATTGGAAGACAATGCAAGTATAGTCAACAAAAAGTACAGTCACCAAAAAAAGCTTATATTAAAAATATTTTTTTAATACTAACTTATTTACAACGTCTGTTAATTTTATTCGACCAATAATTTTAAAAAATATCAACATGATTTAACTAATCACAACTTTTATATTATAGAAGCTGTACTAACCTGTGACATAGACTGGTCGATAAGGATTAAGCTCAAAGGTCTGAACTGAATAAACAATGTGACGACCAAGGCCTCCCCCGTGTACACATCGTGTTTATGTAAAAACCGACTTAGCTATTATTTATTTATTGTTGTGTAGATACTAAAATTGTATTTCAGTCTTCGTTAGATTGACGTTTCGACTGCTACTTTTTTCGTTTGTTTGTGAATGAAAATATAATAGTGAAGCTGTTAACTTAATAAATTATTGGAATAAAAGATTGAGGCATTTGTTATACTTACTTTTTTCTAGGTTCTTTAGGGCAAATTAATATTTGTTTTGTAAATAAATGTCAAAGACAAAGTCAAAGCCAATTATTGCCCTAGCTAGAATGAACTGAAGTTACCACTAGACGTAGTATTTGTATACTCTGAGCCACTAGTTTGCAACTGAAAAGATACGGCAATGTTGGGAAGTTGTGAAATTTATATGGCGCGATTGAAGAGGTCTTTCTGTACAAAATATTTATCTGCAGTGCATGAAAGTGATAAGTTTTTCAAAAATTACGAAAGGAATTTGTTGATGTTTGTATAAATTAATGGATTAAAATGTGTCAATATCTTTATATATTTTGTATTCTAAACACTATGTGGAACATTAGTAGAGTAGAGTATTTTGTGAATAGTACAAACAATATTTGAGGAGCCATACGTAATGAGCCACGTAAATATATCTGAATAATTACACCTTTGTTAAATCTATAGTAATACTAATCTATATATATAAAATTCAATGTCTTGACTGATATATCAACGCACAGCCTAAACCACTGGCCCTAGAGACATGAAATTTAGAGAGTATATTTTTTGTGAAGAGTAGGTATCCACTAAGAAAAGGTTTTTCGAAATTCCACCCCTAAGGGGGTAAAATAGGGGCTGAAAGTTTGTATGAGAGTCCGTCAGTTTCGAAGTTAGGATCTTCAAATTTTGTGTTTAGGCTGAAGATTGAAAATTAATGTATACGTGTCTCAGCGTTTTTAATAATTCCACCCTCGAAGCGGGATGAAGTTGTTTTGTTTTGTTTTATTGTTGTAGAAAATTATGTCATTTGACTCCTGTAGGCCACGCGGGCGAAGCCGCGAGCAGAAGCTAGTAATATTATAATGCTGAAGAGTTTGTTTGTTTGAATGCGCTAATCTCAGGAACTACTGGGTCGATTTGAAAAATTCTTTCAGTGTTGGATAGCCCATTTATCGACTTTTTATCCTGGGAAAACACAAGATCCTCGGGAACGCGGGAGAAACCGCAGTGCGAAAGCTAGTACTTCATTAATTTATTAATTATACAACCAAAAACCGGATCATATAGATCAAACCAAAATCATCAAAATACCCGTCAATAACGCTCCTTATCACCGATTAGATCTTTCACACATAGAAGACTATACGTAGACACATTGTCGTGTAAATTGGAGATTTACGCATGCCATAAATCAGTCAGGGATCGAGGTAAGCCAGCCAATACGTTACCGCTGCGGGGTGGTTGCTGTCACGTGGTCCCACTACCTTTTTTGTAAAAATAACTCTTTTATTATACATATACGTGAGGTTTTAGATCAATATGGTGTGATAGGTTTTAATTGACTGTAGAATTTGGCAGTAGTTTTTTATTTTTAATTCTCCTTTGTAGATTGTTGTATAAGGTATATTATTTTTATTACATTTTTTAAGTTTATATTGTTGGTGATATATAGACAAGACAGTGCCATGATACATTTTCTTACTTTCTTTGGCTCGTCAATGGTGCGAGGAATTTGTACGGGGTCAACGTAAAAAAACTAGGTATGAATAATTAATATTATTCTATTATATTAGTAATTGACAAACTTTTTTGATATAATAGTTTCTCGGATGATGAAAAAGTTTGAGAAAATATGTTATTTTTATTTGTTGCTCAAATAAAACCATAGAGAGTACCGAAATAAATTAAAGTGGACAGAAGGTTGGCAAATGGTTTGATTATTTTAAAATATCTACCTTGTCCTACTCATAAAATAAAATCTAGCCCCCTTATTCATATCGCTTTTTAATTAAATCAGTGTAATAGTGTGCCCCGTCTCACTCTTTCGATCACCAAATGTCACCTAAGGCGCCGATCCCACTGACAAGAGTTCCGAGTTCTGCATTCCGCGTTGATTGTAAGCTATGTGGCGCCTTTGAAAGTAAAAAAAGTGTATGATGTGCGATCAGTAGCGAATATTGCAGAACTATAGAACTCTAGACTGCTTGCTGTGTGCACAATAGTCAACACAGAATGCAGAACTCGGAACGCGGAACTCTAGAACTCTTTCTGTGGGATCGGCGGCTAAGACTTCGGAATTTTAGCTAATCAACATGAATAAGAGGGTGAATATTTAGTTGTAAAACATTTTGGATGAAAAATTAATATAATACGTCAATCTATTGCCAAACGCCTTATGCGCAAATAAAAAAATATGTTTCATAGGCACTTGAAATGGGCGAATTAAATTTAAAATTAATAAAATATCTAATTGGTAAATAACGGAGGTATCGAAAGAATGTTCCATTTCATGGGAGTTTGAAAGAAGGATTCAAACAATTTATTTGTTTGCTACGTGCGAAGTTTGTACTTAATAACAAGCTTTCAAACTCTAATGAGGTGCTGAGTGCGGTTCCTTGTTCTTGCTGTGCGTATCACACGTGACAGTTCCTTGCCATCGGTCGGCGAACTTTCACAATATTGTTGTATTTATTATTTCAATTTTTAAAAGTTATAAATGTCTACTCTACTCCAATCGTAATAAAATTCTTTTCATGATGATTTGATATCAGAGTTGAACTCATTTTAAACAGGAAGATTGGGCTTAAATGTGATTGGGTTGCTTTAGATCAAAAATAAATAACTTCAAGTAAAAAGCAAGATATAATAATATATTATTATTAAAATATACATGTTATTAAAAGGTATGCTAAGTATGTAAGGTAACTTGATAGTTATTTTAATTTTTTTTTTCTTTGTCGTTAAGTGAAACCTGAGTTTACAATTAAGTAAATCCAAAAATGACCATTATACGTTTTTATTTCATTACTTTCTTATATTTTCTAACTATATTTATTTACTAACTCGAAATCTAAAACATCAAACAAATTCAGTACCTGATAATTATATATACATCATAAAACACACATTAGGTGACACTTAGGTCGTTAAGTATTAGCTCATAATCCATAATAATTACCAATTACCTATAGTTTAGAATAATATCATTGAGTAAGTGCCACCTATACAATAATTTCCAAAGCTCTTGAATTGACAATAAATAATGCATCGAACGCATTTAATGGTAATTACTCAATAATGAGAAGCACAATAATTATTTATTATTCCGTGTGTGCGGTGTGCATCGATCGTGTACGGGCGTGATGCGTGACTATATTTTAAATTGTGAGACACACAAGGCACTAGAATCTTTGATTAAACGTTCCAACAAGTTGGCTGACTTTAAAAATATTTTTTACGTTATAAAAATTCAAAATTATTTATTCAAATAGATGTTCATAGGCACTGAATTAATAGTTTGACTCTAATACTCTTATACCGGCACGGAAGGTTGCATTTGCTGAGAAAAACCGGCAATAAACTCAGCAATACTCAAAAATAATTTAAGTAACGGAATGAACTAAAGACGAAATTCAACAAGACGTTATTATCAAAAGCATATAATGACAAATTTCATAGTATTCATGAGTAGGTAAATAGAGCTACGAGAATCAAGTTTATACTGTATTTAAATTTGTGTGCCCTCAAAACTAGCAACACACCCAATAATACTTTTGGAAACTAAGAATGTCAACTATGTTACTATTTCACCATTATATTTTTTTGTTTACCAACATCTCAAATGTTTCTCTTATTTATTGAAACTTAACCAGAAGATTACTTAAGATTGGTATTGGAGACGGCTGTGTGTCCCATAAGTCAAGGTGTTGTAACACGCTGCTCGCGTGACGCGCTTTTTGTGGTATTCCTTTTTGATACGAGATACCTTTCGAAAGTGGTAGCCGTTGCATCACCTGATATCACTTTACGGGTATAAGTTATTTTAAAAACTTGAATTAATCTTATGACTGATGTTACCACAGAAATCTGATGGACGTTTACTTTTAAGGAATTATTTTATTGAACAAAAACCATAGCACGGTAGTAGGGTACTTTAAAGTACCCATCTGGTTAGCTGTTATCAAGCACCATCAGCTGCAAGAGAGACAGTTCCTAAGTTATATTATAGAACTTCAAATTCAAAGAAATTTATTCAATTTAGGCTTCAAAAGTGCACAATGAAGGTCCTGAAGTTACCACCGGTTGGGAAGTCGGGTTTCAACTGAGAAGAACCGACAAGAAACTCAGCAAGATTACAATTGTAAATATTTTTGGACAATCTGACAATATAGGCATTCTTTTCCAAATTAGTAACAATATAAAAAGAAATGTACTTAAGCATACGTGTCGTTGCCGAACACCAAAATAAAAACATGATATACAGGTCGTTGTTTTGATCAGCGACGAGCGACTCAGGTTTGATAATACAAATGATACTGGTGCTAAAAAAATATAAAAAAGTACTTTATTTTTTTAATAATAAAATTTTAGAAAATAAAATTTTGTTAATCATGTAATAAGCTAAAGTGTAGACATAATACTCAACGGGAGTACGAGGGAGTAAAGGGGTGGGGCGATGGCGGCTTGCGCCTAGCTCTAGTCTGTGCACGTGCCTAGTAACCATACTTTGCGGTAATTTTATTTCAAATTGAATAAGGTATTTCTCAACATATTTACAGTATTTAATGGAATTAAGTCCATTTTTGGGGAATATATATTTTGAACTACCGCTCCTGGGTCGCTTGTTGCCGACCAAAACAACACCCTGTATACAATTATAAAACTAAATATTATAAATAGTGAATATTAATTGATTTTATCATCTGTTGATAAAAAATATATTTGTGGCAATAAATTAAAATCAGCAAAATATTAACGATATAAAAACGTATTTCATTAAAGATCCATTTTAATGAGAATGAGAACTGAATTGGCACACCATAAAAAATAATCAAAGAAAAATGTATTTAAAAATATACATATGTAGTTAGCGGAATAAAAAACAAGACAGACTCATTATTTTTGAGTTAGATTAGGTAGTCCGATATAAATGTCCTGTGGTATGAAAATAAATAATATCTGAATGTTGACTCTTATAATTAGGTGTGGAAGATGCATTGGTTTTTATACTAATCATATGCAATGCAAATGATTATTCCATAGGCATAAATAACCTTATAGCTACAGTTTTAAGGTAGATATTTAGGTTTTACATTTTTGTGACTACATTTGCATAAAAATTACGATCGTTACGAGCAACTTGTTAAACAAGTCCAATTTGAGGTCAACGTGGTAAATGAAATTTCGCCCACACGCTTTTTCTTTGTAATCAGATATTTGGATGATCGTTGCCTGGCTTGACAGAACCGCTTGTTTGGTTAAAGAATTTATGTGACAGGTTTTCAAGTAATGTCACGTGTGTATGTAAATTTATTTAATTCATTTTTAATCTGCTTATTGCTGTCCAAGGTGTCACATGTGTCTGTATATACCTTCAGTTTGCATCCAAGATATTCTTTTTTGGAGTGGAAAGATCCGTACCAAGCCAGAAAAATATGGCAATGTCAGATGAAACAAACTTATGTCTAATCTTCGCGTGGAGATGAGATGGAGATAGCGTGTTTCGCGGAACGAAAATGAACTAAACGCTTTTTATCGAAATAACTCGTAAAGTATAGAATATTTAAAAAAGTCGTTAGTAGCAGTCCTAGGTCATATGTTAGTGATATTATTTATCGAATTTTTATCTTAATTAGATACACCATGAACGAATAAAACCAAAAATTCATTATTATTAGAGGTAGCTTTGTGATTTTTTTCTATCGAGGAAATTTCATTCCATTATGTTTTTGCTCAGATAGAACCCTCGAGTATATAATGAAAATACCCATATAAAAATATTTTTTAATTTAAATACTATTTACTTGGGTAAATTTCAATTCTAAGATTGTTATTTTGCTTTATACGCACTCTTAACTAAAGCGGCAATTGTATAGCTAAAATCAAATGGAAAGTTCTTTAGGCTTAACTAGCTGTCCCCCGCGGTTTCACCCGCGTTCTCGGGATAAAAAGTAGCCTATGTCCTTCTCTATAGAATAGGCTATCTGCATGCGAAATTTCATGATGATCCGTTGAGTACGAAGCGTGAAGGCGTAACAAACAAACAAACTCACTTTCGCATTTATAATATTAGTTAGGATTAGGATTTTAAATATTATAGTCCATAACTTAAATATTGTCTCTACCCCTAGTCTTAATCAGTATTTTAGTTTACTGCGAAACTAAAGGTAGTAAACTTAATAGGGTCAATGCACTTTTCCAATTGATATGAAGTATAATAGAAATCAATAAAGCATGGCAAGGAATAAAGGCTCGACCGCTTTTCGTTGTCATTATAAATACGAGGACATTCACTCACTATTATCTATTTGACATGTTGAAATATCGAATGTATTGTAGGAAAAAGATTTGTTTAGTTTTTTATACTTAAAATAGAAAACATGTTTTAGCGATTCAGAATGTTGAGAAAAGATTTATTCGACGAAGAATACAACGATAATTTAATTATAGGATCACGTTAAATTAAATATACATTAGTCGGTAATAGAATAAAATAAATTAAAGAAAATAGTCGAAGAGAACAAAGGTTTAATCAAACTTTTATAGAAACAACATCAATTAATACGAAACAGCCCCGAAAGTGCTCAAGACCAATTACTAAAACAAAGCAATTTCTTAAGAGATAACATTCAAAACTGGGGAGACAATGATTCCGAAGACAAAACGCCCTGCATTGAAACTTTCAAATCAAGAAAACTTAATTACAAACAACGCAAGCAAAGTAAAGTTTATGTTGCAGATAACTCAAAGGTAGGTTTTTCTTAAACAAGGGATCTTGATCCAATTAGCGAACTTGGCGAGCCAGGACACAAAGAGGCAACGTAAGACAAAGAATAGTTAAGTCTTAAACTATTTTGTACGTTAGGTACATTGGCTGCTTTTAGAGATAATGAAGGGACAGAATGAATGTATCCTAAATTAAAATTCAGGTTAAGTAGGTACACTTTAAATTGTAATTAAATAATGAACTGTGTAATCAGCTTTTTGGTAGTCGCTGTGAGTTGGCCATATTTGTTTTCTTTTAGAAAGTTACTGAAAACATTTAATTGTTTATTCTATGTTATTTTTATTAAAACTCATGAAGAAAACGATGTAATTTTATATCGCTGGATCTCTCTTTTACTAAACTTATCCAACTGATTTGACTGGCATATTAATTGGCTCAAGAGAATATTAAATGAAAAAGGTTGTCAAATGAAAGAAAAAAAAACAGTTTTATTGATTTCGAAGTTCTAGACAGCAACCACAACTTTGTAAATGCATTAAAACTGTTCTCTTCATTGTTTCTGTGCAAAGGGCATCCATTAACAATAGTACAAAAATCTAGGAACTGCTAGTCAATTTAATAAAGTTCTACCTACTTTCACATCTGCCATCATGTTAATCATTGATAGACTACCATTGTGTCATAAAATACGAAGATATCAATTATGCAACGCTTAATTTAGAGATGGTTCTAGTTTAGCTTACACTCCTCCACTATTTGCTGTAAAACTTTAAATTAATTGCCAATTATCACGATCAAATAATTATTTTTAGGGTTCCGAACTAAAGAGGTAAAAAGGAACCCTTATGGTGCCATTCCGTCCGTCTATCCGTCTGTCACAGTGGTATATTTCAGCAACCACATTGCCATCGGGTCTATGGACCGATATCTTTTAAAGCATCTGTCTAAACACTTTTAAATCAAATATCTATATTTTTCGATACATTTTGACGTGGGTACTTTATCATAAAAAATATTCAGTTCAGTCGGATTTGAATTGCAACAATTTTGTGGAAGAGTTTGAGTTTCATGAACCATCCTAAAGTAATAAGTAGCTCGTATCCATTTATTACTTAATACTAGTTGCGCCGCGCGGTTTTACCCACGTATCCGAGGGATATAGATTACTTTCCTGACATAAAAGTACTCTTATTATGTTAATCCAGAAGATATTCTACCAGCGTGCCAAATTTCATCCAAATCCGTTCAGTTGTTGAAGCGTGACTGAGTAACAAAGATACATACATCCATCCAAACTTTCGCATTGATAATATACTAGCTGTCCCCCGCGGTTTCACCCGCGTTCCCCGGATGAAAAGTAGCCTATGTCCTTCAACATACCATATATGCATGCCAAATTTCATGATGATCCGTTGAGTAGACCTGGGACTCTACTACTTATCTTTGGTAGTCGCTGACCATTATTGAATTTAATCCAATCAGGGCCCAACAGTGAATGCAGTCTTCGTCGTACCGCGTCATTGGATGAAATCATGGTATTCGTTACGATTACCACCAAAGATACGCGATAGCCCGGCTGGTCTATATTAATTGGATAATAATGTATATACTAAGCCATTAGTTGACTTTTAAGTGTCATATTTATAATTGTTTCTTAGTAAAAAAAAGTCGACGAAGATAAGTTTTCATCAACGTTTTTATCACACACTCGGCCGGGTCGCACAATCATCAAGTTAACAAACAGTTAATTGAGAATCGTCACTAAACTTGTTTCAGGGCTGACGTCTCGTTGAATACACCGCTGACAGTTGTTCGATAATTGAACTGGGAACAATTAGCCATCGAGTGGTTAATATCCGTGGCGCTGTCACTACACGATTGGGTCCCTTGGCAATGGACACTCCACAATGTCGAGTGTAAATCGATTCCTCGGACTGGATGTAAGTGACAAGATGATTTTGGATTGTGCCAACGGTCCATTCAAAATTTAATCCTATTGTAATCCTTTCAATGCTATTGTATTAAACATATAAATAAAATTCTTGGATCCCAAATGAGCCCTAATTACAATGAATATGTCTTATATAATTTCAGAAGATACTCCTGAGGTAAGAGAAAAGAACTAACTTCAGCTACTTTAGAATTGTTACAAGAATTCTTAAAGCATTAATATCTGTGAATAAACGTTAGAATTACCTTAAAAAAAGTAATAACTAACTACTTATCGCGGTAAAAGTTCTAACTTATGCGATTTTTCATAACTTTAAGGCACTAGAATTCTGTAGTGACCTACTGGAGGAGGCACGTACAAACCATTTGTAAAAACCTTCAGGAATCCAACCTTTTTTTATGGAAGCTCTTTGTTTTATTATTGTGCTGATGTTTTTTTTCGCGCTATTCGAAGAATGCTCTCCTCTTTTTCGTGTTAATATATTGGTAGCTTACCTTTTTTTCAAAAATATATTTCCCACTATTTTTCAAAACGCAGATAGCCACATTTTTTATAAATCTTCACATTAAACTGTATTTCTATTATAAGCGCCAGCAGAAAATCTTTATACATATCACGAACTTATTAACAAACAGGACGTACAGCAATAATTGAAAATTGAATTCACAACACCTGCGATTTCAATAATTAAACCCAGCGTTAATATCGTCCAAACTATCATTTCAACCGTTTAACCGGAAAAAAAGCAAAAACCGAAGCGTCCAAGCTGCGAGCTGAAAACGTACAAGGTTGAAATGCCACGTAGTACGTACGAAACGTTAACAATGAATACTTCTCGTTTTTCTACAAGCCTGGCGAATGCCGTGGAGTTGCGAAAAAAATACAAACAATAAAAGACTAGCGTAGGATACGAGACGGTTTTCGCCTCCCCTTCCCATAAAATTAAATGGAAAAGAGGGCTTTTTGCTAACGCTTTGCAAGTGAGACTTTGGTTGCGAGGAAGGTTATGGAAACGCGTCAGTTGAACCTCACTTTAGCTGTTTTAGAAACTGAATATGCTACAAATATTATGAATTGGAGGGTGCGTGTGGATATTAGTTACTTAATCACGCCGTAATAACTGAAAGGATTTGAAAACTCTTGGTTTACAAAAATGGATATTTTTGTACCGGAAAGGCAATTGGTCCCTCGGGATCGTGGGGAAGAAGCTTGTAAATAAACTAAAAACTTATTCTTATTACTATGAAATAAAATAAAATAATATTTATTAGTTTCAAAATAACTTTACAAATAATAATAATAATAATAATAATAATAATAAGGCTGGCAACACCGTGTTAACAGAACGTCACATTTTCTCAATTTTATTAGTAATATTAATTTGAAGCATTTTTACAATAGTTTTTACATTTAAATTGAACCTGAAACCAGAAAATCACCAAAACCGTTATAAAGAGTTCAAAAACACATAAAATGCAATAGTTTCATATTAAAAACTACTGAATCGGAGGTGACATACATGACAGATGTCACCTCCGATAATACAAGAATGATCCGAAAAGAAAAATAGGAAAATGAAGACACTATGTTAACGAGATCAGCAGCCCGTGCACGCCTACCATCTCCGGACTCGTCGTTCAGTTCCGCCTCGCCGCCACCGGTACCCAGCCCCACCTGCGCTGTGTCGACACCGACCGCGGTAGTTGCGTCGAGCTTGGACGACGAGTATTTCTCCCCGCCGACGTCGCCAACACCTGTACGCCGGCAGGGGAGAGGCCGGCCACCGAGGAGCTTGGGACTTAGGGGCCAACCGGCCCCGAGCCGGGTCCCCGCTGCCGGTGGTTGTGTGCAGCGCATGAGATGGACTCAGTCTATAAACGAGAACGTCATGCGCGCATATTACGGGTCTACAGAGGGAGGAACCAACCTTACCGCGTACCGTGTTAGGATGCTGTCTTTGTTTCAGGAACTAGAACCAACCGTCAACGTTTCGGCCCAACGACTGTCGGATCAGGTGCGGGTCATCCAACGCAATCATAGGTTGGACGATGCCGCACTTGATAGGCTGCGCTCAGAGGTGCTGAGCAACCATATCGTCTCAACTTCGGCACAAACCGCGACACAAGCAACAATTGATGCCATCCCGCCGCGGTCCAATCATCGTGTTGAAGAGGAGGCTGATAGGGTTGCCACAGTAAGTAGCCAGTGCAACGTCCGATTGAGGAGCGCACTGGAGGATGCATTTTGCGAGTATAGGTACACCCCGACCGAACTTAGACCCCGATTACCACGCCTGCCTATGCACAAAAAAAATAGGGCGCTGGTGGGTGCCTTGGACTTGCAGCTTAAGATTTTTTTCGAAAGCAGCGAGGATCTCGTTGATACACACTCGATCCTGTATTGCGCGGCTGTTGCGGCATGTCGTTTAGCTAACGTCAAGTTCCCAAACTGTGACGAAGCTACTCGACCAAAACCAACCGTGCCAGCCTGGCAATGCAGGATCGAGCGACGTATCGATGGGGCCAGGGTTCTCATCGGTAAACTATACTGCTTCAGGGAGGGCAATACTCGACCACGAGTGATGCGCTTTGTGAGACGGGCATTCTCGGGAACTGGAATCAGCCCCTCAGAATACATGTCCCGTGTCACAGAGCGCATCGACTTCCTGAAGCAGAAAGTTTGTGCATGGGCGAGCCGTATTCGGCGGTATAAGCGGCGGGTTGATCGATACACGCAAAATCGCATGTTCCAGAGCGATGAGAGGTGGGTATATAGAGCTTGGGAGCGACCTGAACAAAGTGTGACAGGCGTGTGCCACCCGGATGATGCCGCTACAAGTGCATTCTGGCGCAGCATCTGGTCGGTACCCGTCTGTCACACTGAGGCTGGCTGGATGCGGGTTGTCGAGCGAGTGTGTGAATCTATACCAGACATGGAAAAAGTCCAAATAACACCATTAGACGTTGCCAGAGCAGTCCGTCCGTTAGCGAATTGGAAATCACCGGGACCGGACGGACTGCATAACTTCTGGCTAAAATGGCTAACTAGTTCACACACTTGCCTGGCATCTCAGTTCCAGTCATCCTTAGAGTCTGGGTCGCTACCACAGTTTCTAACAAAAGGCGTTACCCACCTGCTCCATAAGTCAGGTAGTCCCGCGGAACCCAAGAATTATAGACCGATCACATGTTTGTCGACGGTTTATAAACTTCTTACATCCATTTTGAGAGCGAAAGTTAACACTCACATTGACGATAATTCAATTATGTCTGCCTCTCAAAATGGATGTAGGAATGGGTCCCGCGGTACTAAAGAGCTACTCCTCATCGACATGGCCATAAGCCAACAGGTTCGTCGATCCCGCAAAGATCTGTCTACATGCTGGATAGACTATAAGAAGGCCTACGACTCGGTGCCACATACATGGCTCATGAAGGTGCTGGAGTTGTACAAGATTGATGCAACTCTACGCACCTTCCTCGAGTCATGTATGGGGCAATGGAGGACGGTCCTTCGCTACCCGGGATGTCGACAGATCCAGGGGAATGATGAACCTGTATGGATTAAACGGGGAATATTCCAGGGCGACAGTTTGAGTCCACTTTGGTTCTGCTTGGCCCTGAATCCTCTAAGCTCACTGCTAGAGGATTCAGGTCTAGGCTATCGGTTGAGGAGAGGTGGTCAGGTTATATCTCACCTCCTCTACATGGATGACCTGAAGCTCTTTGCCCCCAACAAATTGCGACTGATGGAGCTACTGAAGGTAACTGAAACATTCAGTAGCGCCATCAGGATGGAATTTGGTGTGGACAAATGTGCAGTTATGCATGTAAAGCGAGGGGAGATTATGGAATCCGAGGGAATCCAACTCTCGGACTCCATACAACTTAGATCCCTCTCCTCATCCGAAAGCTATAAGTATTTGGGTATGTCGGAAGCGTTAGGCATCAACGTTACTGACATGAAGCAATCGTTGAAGGAGCGCTTCTTTGGTCGCCTGAAGAAGGTATTAATTAGTCTTCTTTCAGGCGGAAACAAGGTGCGCGCCTTCAACGGTTGGGTCATGCCGGTTTTGATGTACTCTTTCGGCATACTCAAATGGACTCAGACTGAACTCGACGCCCTGGATAGAAGGGTCCGTACACTGCTGACCGCAAATCGGATGCATCACCCACGCTCATCGGTGATGAGACTGTACATCCCGCGGAAGTGCGGGGGTCGCGGCTTTTTAAATGCTAAGACCCTCCACAACCGCGAGGTGTGCAGTCTCAGGGAATATTTTCTAAAAGCCGAAGTGGGTATGCACCGTGATGTGGTGGCAGTGGACAAGGGACTTACCCCGCTCTCCATGGCTAAAGAGAACTGGCGCAAACCTGTGATACTTACCACGGATAACCGCAAGGAGATATGGCAAAACAAGGAGCTTCACGGGCACTTCTATCGGGCTCTTCATGAGCCCGGTGTAGATTTTTTAGCGTCCGTATCCTGGCTACGTTTTGGTGACCTCTTCGGGGAAACGGAAGGTTTTGTGTGTGCAATTATGGACGAAGTTATCTTGACGAATAACTACCGGAGACATATCATGAAGGACGGGACGGTTGACGTGTGTCGGGCATGCCACCGTCCGGGTGAGTCCATAAGACATATTATCTCTGGTTGTTCTCGTCTGGCTAACGGCGAATACTTGCACAGGCATAACCAAGTAGCCAGGATTATTCACCAGCAACTTGCTTTGAAATATAATCTTGTGGATGCTGAGGTACCGTATTACAAGTATGTGCCCGACCCAGTTCTCGAAAATGACCATGTCACGTTGTACTGGGATCGGTCTATCATTACTGACAGGACTATTGTTGCCAATAAGCCTGATATAGTAGTGATAGACCGATTAGCGCGCCGCGCAATGATAGTCGATGTTACCATTCCACATGACGAGAACCTCGTGAAAGCTGAGAAAGAGAAACAAATAAAGTATTTCGACTTAGCACACGAGGTTGTCGACATGTGGAATGTGAGCTCGGCTATCATTGTGCCGATTGTCGTAACGGCCAATGGCCTGATGGCCGAGAGCCTCGACCAACATCTCTCGAGGCTCTCTTTAGGCGGTTGGATCAAGAGCCTGATTCAGAAGGCAGTACTCCTCAATACGGCTCGCATTGTGAGGAGGTTCCTGTCTCTGCAGCCCTAACCACCGGTAGCTTGGACCCTGCTCCCGACACCGGCGGAACACTATTTTTTATATTTTTAAATGTTTTTTGTATTTAATGACTTTTATAAAAATATTTAAAAATGTATTTAATATGTAAAGAAAAATAAATAAACGAAATAATAATAACTTAAAAAAAATACCGACAAACGTCGAGAAAAGAAAAACATAATATAATAATCCCGGATTTTCACTTGGTCCTAAACCCGTGAATTTTCGCAAAAATACCAAAATTCTTAAAATTTTGAGAAAATCCAAAAGACAAATAATAATAATAATTTATTTATAAAAACACACATATTTTAACATCTATACAAGATTAATGCACACAAGAGAGTCATGTATGTGTTTGTTGCACGAACATTGAACACTGACACCCAAGCTAGGCAAGAGCCTGTATTATGGGGGACAGGATTCGGTCAATGTATTTAAAACATACAATGCAAAATTACAAAAATAGATGCATAAATGAATAGTAGGCGCAACAAAAAGAAGACGTATGGGGGGCCCCTTTAATTTTTTATTATTTATTGTTATAGCGGCAATAGAAATACATATTCCGTACCAAGTACAAGTGTCTACCTATAACGGTTCAAGAGATACAGCGCACTCACAGACAGACGGACGGACGGACGAAAGGACAGAGGAGTCTTATGAATAGGGTCCCTTTTGGCCCATTTGGGTACGGAACCATAAAAAAATAAAAATAAAGAGTTTAGTTTTAGATTTTCATATATAAGGTGTAACGGAAAGGGTATATACATCCGAAGGGGGTGAAGACTACATCAGGTACAGACTCTCTATAAAAATTTTCAGCTCAAAATACATAACTAAAAAATTCAAACCAAATTTTTTAATTCAAGTTTTTTGAATTAAAATCATAACCAACATGTCACCGGTCAATGAGGGTCATTGTCATTTTGCGTCCCTTACTAATATTAATATAAATTTTTATCTTCCGCGATCTGTGCACCTCGTACCAAAAAAGTGGATTACTGTAATGTATATACAGTTTCCGTTACACCCTGTATATAGTTAGACATTACAAATTCACTTCAATTTTGTTTAAGTATTTGTATAAACTAAAATTTAATCGTATCTTTAAAATAGCTTTTGTTTCCCCGGAAGATAAAGTAGCTATATGAAAAAAAAAAAGATTTACTTAATCGAAGTTAAAGTCTATTTTTTAAGTACATATTCGGTATTTATGGTGTGACTGAGTAATAAACTTCACACAAACTTTTGTATTTATAATATTATTGGGATAGGAATGATTGATTATATAGAAGTGTATAGTGGTTTTTTCCGGTTTATTTTGATCAGAGATTTTTTTACATGTATGCATGTCAACCTTCAAAATAATATTTTCCAACATGAATTTTTTTATATGTCGAAAGATGGTTTACGCTCAATACTCTTAATTTAAGAAAGCACTTTAAATATAATCATTTATTTGTAAAAACAAGAACAACCGTATCTCGCTTGCAAGGTTGTTTGGCAAGTATCTCAATCTGGCAGTTACTTGTATGCCGTGACTTATCGAAGTAAACATCGATTAGCGAGATCGCAGGCCTGCTACGGAAATTATAGTCGCTCGGACCACCTGCCTGGATCTTTGCCGACATCCTTATATCTATTCTACACGGTGTAAGTATAGTGCACTAAATAACATGTCTGTGAGAGAAGTTACTTAAATAGAAGGGCAAATTCACGACTTTCGAAGTGTTTCATATGGCTATTTTGTTTTATGCAATAATATCAATTTCTTATGGTCTGCCCTACCGGCACGATTATGTTTTTGATTTGTTACATTAGGATAACCTCTGCGCAGCTCCGTTCAATCATAGAACAAAAATATATAACTTGAAACCTTCATCAAAGAGGTTTTTGGGAACTGTGCAAACCACATCACAATTCGTGCAGAGGTTCTTGAATTTTGAGTGAACGAATGGGCAAGCGGATCGCCAGGAGGACGGTCCTCCTGGCGATCCGTCCCGGCGAACAATTGTCTATTATTGTACGGTGAAGTTTGATTGCATGGCGCCATCATAGACCGTGTGACATCTGGGAGCACGGAAGTGCCCCCCGCCAAGACAGCAAAGCGATGCGAAAGGGCACTACCTACCTTTTCTCGAAGCGCTTCGTCGTTTTTGTTTTACCCTCATAACTTGGGTTTGGATTATATAAGATAAACAAAATTCTCAAGATATGATGTCAATAGTGAACGTATTAAACATATTAAGTTTCAATAACATAGCTTTTATACTTTAGATTTTATTGATATCTAAAAAACCCCGATTTCGTCACTGACTCACTGATGATCATCAAAACTCATAGGGTACTTCCTGAAGTCCTGGAAAGCTGAAATTTGGTATGTAAGCTTGTATTAGTACACAAACAACAAAAAAATTATAAAACTTGATAATTTCGAAAAAAAACATAAGCCACTTACAAAAAGAAGTGAAATCCCACCAAAATCATTTTTATGTAAAATGTTGCCAAGACATATGGCTCGCACTGTCAAAAAGTTATCAGATCTCATGTAGAGCCAAGCTTATAACTCTACACGCCCTAACTCTACAAGCCCTAACTTCACAAACTCTACACACCGTAATCATAATATGTGGCTTGGCCGTTTCACTACTACAAGAACTATTGAATGACAAAAAACATTTTTCACCTTACTCCCATGTGACGGTATCGAAACGGCCAAGCCACATATTTTGACTACGGTGTGTAGAGTTTGTGAAGGGCTTGTAGAGTTAGGGCGTGTAGAGTTATAAGCTTGGCTCTACATGAGATCTGATAACTTTTTGACTTGTCTTGGCAACATTTTACATAAAAATGCTTTTGGTGGGATACTATTTTAGAAAACGGGAAAGAAAATAACATTAATGACTAAATCACAAGTTCCTTTGAAATGTGTGTTTTCACACACAGCCAAAAACTTTCTATGGTCAACAAAGCTAATATAGGAGGACAAAATTCTGTAACATTTTTCTGCTACAAAGGTATTTTTTCAGTGTAAACAACACGAAAAGTAAAGAGGTAGACTGTTTAAATATGTATAATTAAATGTACTAGTTTACGTTGAAATTATGGCACTTTGAGTGCATTAACATTCCTTTTAGACCACCTGCGAGTGAGCATGCGGCAATCTGCAATTACCAGACCCTTGCCAATGACTTAGCCTTGAGACACACAGTGGGACCGTTTGTGCCACTTCTATACTCTTATACACGAGCATCTACTATACTCGTCTGTTTGAATGTAGATAATGTAACTAAAAAAGAAGAAGAAGAAAATACAATTATTCTGAAATAGCACACACCACAATTACAAAAAAGAAAAGATATAGAAAAGAAATGAGAAAAATAACATAATAATTGTGTTGTGTGACATCAGAAATGGACAGCGACTCAGTTGTAAACTGCAAGCCCAGTACAAGCAAAGGTCGCTGCCAAAGGTTAAGTCACGAACAACGTTAATCAAAATAAAAAACAGGAAAAAAAGAAATGTACGATATACAAAAAAAATAGTAATAATAATATAATTCAACATAACTTATAACTACTGTCACGTGTACTAAAATCACGGTGTAATGGAATTTTATAATTTCAGGATTATTTCTGATAATCAACCATTCCGTCCAAAAGTTTAATACCTACTCAGTCATAAGGTATAAGTAATTTTGAGTGAGGTAGCGTTTATTCGCTCAAAGAGCAGCTCGACTGGGGAAGTACCTCCACCTTACAGAATACTGTAACCAAATAACTTTATGTAAATAATAAATAAATAAATATCCTGGGACATTCCTCACACACGGTCATCTGATCCCAAACTAAGCAAAGCTTGTACTATGGAAACCAGATAACTGATATAATACATATACTACTTTTTGTTTGTAAATACATATTTATTATACATAATTACACCCAGACTCAGGACATACAGACATGTTCATGCACACAAATGCATGTCCTGTGTGGGAATCGAACCCACGACCTGCGGCGCTATAGGTTAAGACGCCACATCTTAACCAACTGCGCCAACTGGCCCGTCTGTGTGTATGTTGTGTAAAGTTGTGTTCCTGCGCGTGAATAAGGTCGCCAGGGCTCATTGAGGAGCGGGAAAGGGCGGTAACGCGTGAGCGATATTTCGTGTGTTGCAAGCGTCCATATGGCTACGGTAACCGCTTACCATCAGGCGGCCCGTATGCACGTTTATCGACTTAGTCGTATAAAAAAAATGGAAGAAATTAGTACTAGAGTATTTTGCGAGATGCTGTGCGTTTTTTATGAAACGTATGTCTAAAAGCAAACTGGTTAGTTATGTGTTCGTTTATTTTCAACTAATACAATCCTAAGTTTAACAAATACATTATAAGTATTAGCAAGCACTTTACAGATACAAATATGTTTAGCGCAGTTAAACGATCAATAGAACCTAATACACCTAGAAAATTGCGAATATTGCTTGAGCTTTCGATAGAAAACATGGTCAGGAAATTATAGAAGGGTACTTTGTACTACCCAGGCTAGCAACCACTCTCAAATTGAGAATCTGTCGCGAAGCAGTGTGTTTCGGTAGGTGCACTTGAGAGACACCTTCTTGTCAATATCGAAAACATTTGGCAATCCCTATGGTATTGTTCATGTCCTTAAGTGACAGTAGCCTGCCTCTCAATGCCTGCAAACGCGGGTAAAACTATATTCATTACAAAAAGTCGAATGTATGGTTTTTACACAATTACAGAATAAAAGGCAGATGGATCGCATGGAACATGAAAGTGAAGCCAAAAAAGCAAATACAAATTCAAAATCAGATAACTAGTATTCGTTTTCCAGTTTGTATTTGCTTTGTTTAACCACAGATTATTAATAAAAAAGAGTTTTTTGTTAAATAAAGTTTGTTAAACAAAGCAAATACAAATCCAAAAGTGAATACCAGGTATGTGTTTTTTAGTTTGTATTTGCTTTTTTGGCTTCACTCCCGTGTTCCGCGCGCTCCATCTGCTTATTCTGTAATCTGTGGGTTTTTAATATACATAGAAATGTTACATCATATAATGAACCTTTTTCTAGATATTTCTCCTGTGAACCAATATTTCTGCTCCATTCCCTCCTCCCCGGTCGTCAGACCACCTAACCCGAAACAATTGACCCCAAAACCCAATTGAACACAATTGCGTAAGTGCGTAGGTTACCACCTCTCTAGACCTTTATGAGGCTTTACGACTAATTATTCTTTAACTATCACTACATTAAGACCAGGCTTAATGTCGTTAAATGTTACTGTACTCGTTTGGAGCTAGATACAGCTGGCGTTAGGTCATGTGTACATGTGTGTGATAAATGTCAGACTTGTATGACATACTGACTTTTGATACTTACGTAGTAGTTAGGTATATCTCTGTATTAGAAATGTAACAGTTGGTTATAGAACGAACCCGCTGATTTCATGTATTTCCAAGACTTTTCACAATAAGTATTTATTGTTACAGTACAAGCAGGCTCGTAAATAAAATCATCATGTTTTTTCTTATTCAAATTCATACTTTCTTCAATTTATATAGGGAGTTCAAAAGCCCATAAACTATGCCAAAAATCAAGTCGATCCGTCCCTCAGTTACTGCGTGAAAGAAGGATACATCAAAACCAACAAACACATTTTCGCATTAATAATATTATAGCCTATAAAACCCTATGGGACTCTTACATCCCTCGTAGGAATTTATAAAAATAGTATTAACGTTACCAAATCTGTGTTAGAATCCTACCTGATTTGCAGTTTTAAAACAACTACTAAATACACTGAAAATCCAAATATGTCTACTCTGATACCCTTTTGTATAGTTTATAACAATACGAATTTGACAATTAATAGTTCTTCTTTATTTAATTTATTCATATTCGATCACTTCTTTCAGTGGGACATGAAAATAAAAAAAAAGAAACAATTAATTTGTGATAAATATAAAACAAATACTGTGTTACGGCATCAGTGTTGGGACATGTTTTTTGACCCCGTTATAGTTTATTTGTTCACATGATCGAATTTAGTATAGCAATTTTGTCTTCACTGTTGGCCAATGGCCATGCTCATTTTGAACAGGACAAAACACAATATATTTTCAAAGTTATATTTGACAATTATTTTTGCAATATACAGCATTATTATTATTAGCAATAGACATAGTTTCTTTTTCATTTTCAAATGAATACCTTTAATCTTTAGGTAGTTCACACTCTATGGTTAATATTTTGCAATTATTATTTTGTTACGTGTTTTAGGTTCTACTGTTTTTTTTTAATGCTGAGGTTGTTATGGCTATCGGCTCTTTAATGTAATGAAAATACTTTATCTTTTGACAATCTGAACATTTTATACTATATACTTTTCAATAATTGGCCAATAGGACCTTCTAGGTTCTTCTTGACTTTCTTACCAATTTAATCAAGATACAAAACACGGATGTTTCCTGGCAAGTAAAAAAATCAAAGTGTAAACAAACCCTAACATTTATTTATTTAAAACAACATCCGGTTTTATGCTTATCGATCGGGTCTTATACAGTCAGTGTGTCGATGTAGACTATTTTCGGCGAACGTAGTTGGAAAACGGCGGGTTTACTCGCATTAACGACACCAACATCGTAAACTGACACATAAGGGCGATGTAAAGTAGCAATCTACAATGTGTTATGGGTACAAACGTACGGACCGTAAACAGCGTGTGCTCTCGTATGCATTTGGTAAATTGACTCCCGGCCGTTGCATTAAACATTGTACTACCGTGGCGTGTTATTTGAAAAAATGTAGAGCTTTTGTGTGCAATAAGATATGAATATGGGATATGTGATTTTTAAACCGCTTTCGTTTGCAGCTATATTTCCTTGGCCATTGCCATTTTCAATAGCCAAGGAAATATAGCTGCATCATTATGTTGCCTTTGTAGTTACCGTAAAGTGATGGTCTTTCATTAAATATATGAATAAATCATGTTTACATAGTGCTTTTTAGGGTTCCATACGCAAAGGGTGCCAACGGAACTCTATTACTAAGCCTCCGCTGTTTGTTAGTGGGCTGTATCTCATGAACCGTAATAGGTAAACAGTTGTTTTTTTACAGAATATGTATTTCTATTGCCGATATCTATAACAACATATAATAAAATTAAAATAAAAGGGTGCCACCATACATGTATTTACGCAACCCTTCGTATGTGAGTCCGACTCGCACTTGGCCGTTTTTTACTTATTGTTTTTGATATTCAACCGCAACGCCCGCTGTATAATAATAATTCCCGTTAAAAACCACCAAACGATAAACATCGCGAAGTAATCGCTACAGCAACTCTGCAACTAGTTACTCCACGAGCTGACGATGGCTGGTCGGTATGGAAATAAAAGTTAATTACAGCACACATGGCGCAGACAGGTAAACATCGGGACACCCGCGTCGAGCCGCTGCCACAGAGTATAGAACGAACCAAATGCTCTTTGGCAGGTTCTTTAATAACAAAAACATCATCTAAATAAATTAAGCTATTGGAATTACTGCATGTAACTGGTAACAGGGCCAAATTAGAGAGTATCTATTTTTACAATAAAATCATAGCAGTCTTTATCATCAGCTATAAGGTATTCAAAAAAATAAGTAATTATCGAAATAAGGACTTTGACTAGTAATTCAAGGTGATGAAAGTCGCACGTAGTAGCAATTACAGTGAAGTGAAGTGATTACAGTAAGTAAGTTTTAATTTAAAAAAATTAGGATTCGATGCCAAAGCCATGGCAATCGGCGACACTGTTACTGAAATATCATCGCCTTTAGATACAGGCAGAGGTTATTCATGAAAGGTTTCATTTACTTTGGTATTTCCCTATAACATAAGTTATCACCAGCTAAATCTGTTAGCGGTCAAGTGACTTTTGTACTCTGTGATAACTGCATAAAAAAATACTGTTAAAACTATGCATTTGCGGACATTTACTTAGCCCGCGTTGCTGCATTCGCAATTTTTTAGGTAGATTCCGTATATGTGTAATATGTGAAATAATAATACAGTGTCGGGAAGTCATTTTCGGCTATAAACTCAGTTTTTTAATTATTAATCATTTACTTTACATGTGATGGTATAACACCATGTACAAATAGCCATATTATTATAATTTTATTTATTGGTATATAATTAAACATCCCTATAGCATCAAAGAGTAAACTTATTTACAAGTACTCATTCAATCGAAACATTTTATGTTACAGTATTTACGACATTTTGAATCCTTTAAGTTTTATTATTTACTTTTACTGTTCATGTCATTTTGACTTTTATGAATCGTAAATTTTCTGCTAGGTACATAGTCGTAACTTTACATTTGCCTACAAACATATATCTTTAAAGGCGGTAAATTTTAAGCATTTGTACCTACCTATGCATTTTCTTAAGACTTTTAGGGTCGCCCCTGGTGTTGTAAGTGTCCATAAGCTACGGTAACCGCTTACCATTCTAAAATTAATCAACATCAAAACTCAAAATGTAACGGAAACCTTGGTTCATAACAGAATACGTTCCCATGGGAGCCGTAACACATAACATTTATAAACGTGCGAATTGAAAAATTAACGTAGGTGCATGATAAAGATACCTCTGTGAAAAGTCATAATTCATCGAAGTGTACATTGTAGAAGGTAAAGGAGTTTACATATCTGATTGCAGTTCGCTACGTTTAATAAACCGTAGTTAATAATATTTTGTAAAAATCTTAATATCTTCTTGTACGCTGAGTAGGTTGTAAATTTTACTATTATTATTTTCTATTATTAATAAAATTTACTTAGTTTATTAAGAATTTTATATAACATATTATCTATCTCCCATGGTTTCTAAATTAATTAGTTTTATTAATACGGTAGGAAGGAAACTGTCTATGCGCAAGTTTCTGTAATATTTTTGCACGAACGCCCTTATAATCATAATATACCTAGGCTATGTAATATTCAAAATTATTGCGGGTGAAATCGCGGGATACAGTTCAATATATAAGACATTCATAAATGTATAAGACATTCATAAATGTATAGGACATTCATAAATGTATAGGACATTCATAAATGTATAAATTTAAACCTAAAAATGACCGAAGGAATATGATAAAGATTTTACGTCAAGAAATGATAACTCATCAACATAATATAATTATTATGTGTAATTTATAAACTAAGAGCGCTGGCACACTTGTCGCGGTTTCACTAAGATATTCTAAAATGAATTTAACTATTTATAATCAATTTAGATATTAGTGTGTATCCTATATTGTTTTTTTTCCACATATAAATCAATAAGCGGAATAAAATTAAAATTGGCATATCGATTGTATTCCAGAATAAATTGTTAAATACTTTTTATTCCAAAAAAAACCAGATCCCTTGAAATCTTGGGTAAAACAACGGAGTAAGATAATAATCCTGAAAAAAGTTCTGAAAAGGCTCCAAAGTAATAAAAATCAACAAGCCATATTTTCATTAAACAGCGTACAATTATTAAGGGTGAGCAAAACATTATACTTTCACAGATTTGAAAACCGGACAGTAAAGATATGGCCGATATTTATTAACTCCACTGTGAATCAGCTGGTTATCGTAAAAGAATTACACACACTGAGTCTTATAACCTAAACTATACTGTATCTATTAATATAAAACGTACACAATCGCATGAACATTTGTAAGTCGACGTACCGTTCATATTAAAATCTGCGGATTTGTACCTTTGTAAAGGCGAGTAATATTTTGACTTTGATTGAGTATTATTCATAAATTGTAAACAGAAGTTCAATAGAGATATATCAGATAATATATGGTATAACTGCTTTTCAAACGAGTTTCACGATGCGTTTGCGATAAATTAAATAGATACAGAATTCAAATAAATAAATAGTAACATACAACAAAGTAGTAAATTATTAAGATTGTTTTCTAAGATCTGAGGATAATGCTTTCTAGTTTGTTTATCTTGAAACTGTTTTATGATTTCTGCACACATTGTAGACTTGGTGAGAAATCCTAAAGCAAGTTTTGACACCAGTTCGAACTATTACCGGTTAACCGGTTTGTCATTTATTTATTTATTATTTTCTTCGGGGTGAAAATATGATAAGAGCATTGAATTGAAGACCGTAACTAGGTTAAAATCAAAATCAAAAAGTCTTTTATTCAGTTTAGGCCCTAGTAAGGCACTTATGAACGTTACATTGGTACACACGGCTACACATCAAGCTATACATTTCCAGTATAGGCTGACCTCACCTGACCTGACCCAATGTACGGAAATCCTTAAAAATGCGAGATCAGCTTATACTGGAAATGTATAGCTTGATGTGTTGCCGTGTGTACATACAGTTGAATTTACCACCGGTTCCGAATACACTTAAACTGAGAAGACTCCGGCAAGAAACTCAGCAACGTTTTTTTTTGTGGATGATCCTTTAATATTACACCTTTTTTTTCGTTATTCAACGAAACCTATTATTCGAACCATCATTAAAAAGGTAAAAGATTTCTGTTAAAGTAGAATAAAACCGAAAAAACTCCCTGTGTCCCTATTAGGCGATAACCGGTTTGATTTAGTTCCGATTTTAAAAGTAAGTAGGTATAATAACACTATAAAAAACACTTACCGTATTTTGCATTGTTCTTGCATAGACACCTCGCACTCGCAGAATTTTTATTAGCTTTCCACCTAGCAAAACATTATGGCGGATGAAAAATCCTTTGTAGGAAAATATTTCTTCAGTTGACATCATTAACTAAAATCGTTTTTAGCTCACCATTCCTTATTTCATAGGTAATTTGAGTAGAGTAGTTCGTGGTGGCTAGTCAGCAATAAACCAAATTTATTGCTTATTAAAGACCAATAAAGCTTTAACCTGCAACCGGAATGGTTTACAACATGGCCCATTAAAGTTTAATTTGAATTAAGGCTATAATTCATTGATTTAAAATCATAATTTCAATGTGGAATAATAATAATTGTAATTAGGTAAATCGCGGTGGGAACTTTCAGTAACTGGCACTTCATATACATGAAATAATATTAATATTCAACAATAAAATGATCTATGATTACTGATAATGATAGTGCCATTGAGTTTTTATTGCAAATATATTTATAAAAATAACTTTAACGATAGTAATATGAGCGATGCTTGTTTGTTCCTTAAATATGCATATATAAAAACAAAATATACTTTAAATAAAATTATTGGTCACATCATATTTAAGTTTTCATCTATTGGTGATTGTTTTGATTGTAATTTAAAAAAAAGATTTGTAATGTAAAAAAAGAAACTTCAAGTAATTTTTGGATTTATTTATTTAGAATCCATGTTTGTAATCAGATTTGTAAACTTACACTTAAGGTCTGTTTAAAAAAATATAAATATGGCTACAAAAAGTTACAGTTACTGCAGTATTTATGGCTAACACAAAATAATGAAATAAAATGTGTGAAACGTACAGCATAAATATCATGAGTCTTAAACATAACATACAATTTAATTAAAGTATGTGGATCAAAAAACTACCTGAGCATTTCGAAACGTAATTTCATCATTAAATAAATTAATTTATAACATTAAATTTTAATAAAGAATTAATTTTATTGAATATACAATTGTCAAAAGAAATATATTCTATCTACAATATACAAGTAACAAACATTTATCTATATACATTTTAATAGTTCGGACTAGTTCACGTTCGTAGTCAAAAAGTGTTTTAAGTTTTTTTTTTTACAAAAATGTACATCATAGGAAACACCACTACTAATTGGAAGTGTCCACTTATAAACTTGTACATTCGTGACTGAATTTACCGTTATTTAGGACGCTGGAAAAACGGTTCGTAAAAGCATAAATAAAAGGTGTTTTTTGGTTTGAACGTTCGTAGTTTAACTGCATGATAATCAGTAAAGTTCTTGTATAATAAGTTATACAAGAACTTTATAACTTTATTTATTTATTTATTAATCGTAATTTGTTATATTTTAGTGAATTTCAGTCACAAATGCAAAAGTATCGTAAATAAAGTCAAACTGCATTACAATGACGTCGGAAGATTTAGGCGAAATTTTTAATTTCACACATTCAAACTCTAAAACCTATCCTGTACATGCGGCATACCGCATAAAGCTCTCTTACAAAAATTACAAAAAGTCTCAACATATAATAATTAACCTATCTATTATTATTATTTACAATTATTGCTATCGAATGTTGCGCTTTCAACGCCCCAGTTATATATGTAACTGGATTATTGCCTCCACTACCAAATTAAATATAATCATAGATTATATTTTATTTTATACTCTGTTTAAATACTTATTTATTATTAACGATTCTGATTTAATCATAAGAAAATCTAGTCTCCACATAAATATCTACCAATTTCAATCCAACAACTAGGTAATTTTTTAAATAATTTATTAAATGTCTGAAAAAATATGGGAATTTAAGTAATTAACTTCTTATCACGACGAAGAATTAATGAGAATATGTATTAATATTTTATTGAACAGAGTATAAAATAAAATGAAAGCAACTAAAAGCTACAATAATAATTGCCACCTTCAATGATATGCCTTTAAATTCATATAACGGAATGATAATAAAACGATTTCAACACATTTCAATACGAAATCGTAACAAGCAACTCATATAAATATTATTTATACGTAATAAAGTCACATGTGTGCAATTTTAGGGAATTCAGATTTTGAAGGAATCTATTTTAACACCAATATTTTTATTCTCTTATGTTCACATTCATTATCCAAAAACAAGAAAGTATTTTACTACTTAAGATATTTTCGTGCCAATGAAACTAAAATAATAAATCTTTGTTTCGAATATAATTATTTTTCAACTGTCTAGATCAGTCTTTAAGTAATTAGAAGTTTGTCATTAAGAGTCAATTTACGCGGAAACTGATGCTCAAACAATGGTAAGATGAGAATGTCATCCGGACAATATAAGAACTTTAATATTCACATTGAAATACTACAAAACGCCGCCCGCACTTTATGGACAATCAACTTATCCTATTTTATTTTAAATTAAAAAGTTTCAGTCTTATTCCATGTCAGTAAAATGTTGATGCAAAACTTTGATTCTATTGTCATTATGTATAAAATAAGAGTACAAAGCAGATAATTTACACATTGAGGGCTTGTGACAAAATTTTACAGCTACTCGGATGTTTAAGAATTAAAAAAGTTTACCGTAGGTTTCATCAATTCGTTAGAATTATCATGATTCATTCATTACTAATAAATATAATTACTATAATTTACCATTATATTTTATGGCCGTAAAATTTTGTCTCTGGCTCTTTGCCTATCAGATTATTGTCCTAATCGCAAGCGGGCGGCGCTGTTTCAAAGTCGTGGGTTCCGGGCAACGGCGCGGCTTGAACACGCGCCCGCGCCAGCGCCTACGCAAGCGCGGGCGCGCTTGGCCGCGCTCAGGGTCGGTGAGGATGAGCAGAACTTAGCGACGAACTACTCACCCCTGAATCACTACTCTTCTCCGACGCACAAGGTTCACCACCCGCCACGAACTTAACAACATTCAACCTATGATCAGACTCACAAGTATCATCTCTAGCTCCTCCTGGAAGACCTCCAGTACGAGTGGCTGTTCGTTCTGCTCCCGTACCGGGATAGCGTTCAATCCTGTCGCATTCAGCATCGTCGGGCTGACGTCTACGTATAGAACGTTTAGCTTGAGGAGCAGGCTCAGGAGGCCTGTGTGTTGGCTCATCTGTTCTATGAACTAGAGGGGAAGTTCGAACGCGGACTCCTCCGACTCCAACACCAGCTTCGTAGCATCCTGAGTCGCGAGGAAACTGACGTCTACCAAAGGGAGATTCGCCACCTTCGGAACTGGAGCCACCTCCATCACCCTCAACTTCTGCTTCGCCACCTGTTGGAATACATATTTTATTCGTCAATTATTTTAAATCCTTTTTGGAAAATAATAAGATCTATTGAAAAGAGGACAAAATACGAACTCACATTCTAGCTGGTGAAGAAGTTGTACAGCAGCCAAAATTCGAGTACGGTGCTCTGGAGTCATAATTCCTAAGTAATCGAGATCCGAGGGTTCGATTTCTTTAAATAGTTCTATATCTTCATATCCATTCCTAGCAAAGGCCACAGTGTACTCTGGCAAGTCTATCCTTCTCAGTAATTCTTCTACTGTTCTTGGTCTTGTCTCCCAAAGCCTTTCACGACTCTTACACCATTTAGATCTTGTTCGAACCGTTTCTCTATCAGACAAAACTTCAACATTCGCAAATTTGAAATTCCCAACTTTGTTGTTCAAAACACCTCGCCAGATACCGGATGCATTCATATTAATCACTTCTATGATGTCTCCTTTCTGTTGACAAATAACAAGTTGATATAAATTCCTTCCTAGCAACAGATTATAGGTTAACTTTTATATCAAGATGTCTTACCTTGTATCTTAGAGCATCTTTCTCATAAATATTGGGTACGTAATCGACGAGTGCTCGAGCTCGGCATAGCATTTGTGGCACGAGTAAACTCCGCCCCGCTGGACTTAATTCTATGTTTTCTTCTGCCGAGAGAGATGAGTGATTACTACCGGCGCGAACCAGTGCTTGTGTGCCTGTACACAGATATTTCTAGGCTTAATGATATACAGTCTATTGGTCCATGCCCAACACATTGAAAGTTAAAATACCTGTAGGTACATCATTGTTCGACTGCGAATAGGTAGGTTATGGTTTTTAGTATATTACTGCGATGCAATTAGTAGAAATGGGTTAAATTGTGCAAATATATAAGAGAAAATAATACAAGAGCGTAATCTGTAAGTAACACATGGGGCGTTATGGTACAAAGAAAGGAAAGACAAACTTATTTACAAAACGTTTATATTAACACAAACAAATAACTCAATAAATCCACTCACTACTGCCTGATCCGCTGGGAAGACTTTCGAAAGAACTATTAGAACATGGAAACGCTTGGTCACCACTCGTACGCCTGTCGTTGCCTTCAGGACCTCTCTCTTGTCTTAATCTTGATATTTTCCTTTGCACATCTTGCCTAAGACCTCTCACTTTCCCGGCTAAATTTGATACTCCATCACATTCCTCGGCTGACTGGAACGATTGACAAGAAATTAATCGGGCGAAGGTTTTAAATCAAAAGCAACATAAACATTCGTGACGGTAAATTTATTTAAAGTAGTTTCGTTAGTCGTTTTGATATGAACAAATTATCTGAATTTGTGAAAAATAATTAGCAATTACCTGGTGAACGGTTGCTATGTGCTGGGAATCAGTTTCACTCTCTTGGTCTTCGTAATCTGATGAAGCGGGTGAGAGAGGATCGGCACCTATCCGATATCCAGACATTTGTCTATAACCTCGCCTCGAGTCCCGTTCAGATCTACTGGATTCCAATGAAATACCGGATAGCCTCGAACCTATAGATTGGATATCAGATGCGGCATAATCCCCGCTTTCCCGATCTCTCGCCGTTCGCAAGGGGATTACAGTAGTAGGGTAGGGCCCACTTTGCGGAATTATTAATCCCCTTCGCGGAGCCCTCGCTAAACTTATATCGCCTGCGCTTCTAAGGGATATTACGCCTTCACCTCTTGGTTCGTTACGAAGGTTGAGCGTAAAGCAAACTCGTCCATTTTGAAATGACGCCGCTGGCTGTCCTCCGCCCATGAGAAAGTCTTCAGGGTCACTCTCGTAAGGTGGTTCGTCGTACCAATGCCCTCTTCCAGACAGGCCTCTCGCTTCGTCGTCGTACATATACGTGTCGTCTGTAAACGATTCCTCTATTAGACTTCTGCGTACCGCAGCTTCCAGCAGTGCAAATAAAAAAAGTACGTGCTAACAAAATTGCGAAAAAAGTTTACCGTAAAAATGCCTCCCACATAGTGGCGGTTCACTGACAACACTGCAGTTAAAGCTGTGTACGAACATCGTAAAGCCGTGCGTGGTTGCAAAATATTTTTATGGTTTCTTTTTTTTTCAAAATAACATGCATTTAGCATTTTGCCGCAAATTAAATGTTCTTATGAATGGATGATGAATTTTAATGCTTTTACGAAGTTATGTAAAGCTCACAATTTTATGTTTCACTTTTTGTGTTTTACTTTTTTGTAACTTTGTTTAAATTTATAGAATTTTCTATCGAGTGATTTAAATGACAAATAATAAATAGATGGATGGTTGATGCACATCGAAAGCATAACGAATGATCGTGACATCGAACGATAAATTAATAACATTATAAAGACAAGCATAATTGGTTAAATAACCCAAATATAACATCGTGCAAGCGACATGCGTTTCACGAATTTAAAATTAAGCATAGGTCTAGAAGCTTCGATACTTTGAAATAAGTAGAAAACCACGAAAATACACCTACTGTTTTGGCAAAAATACTTATTTACATAAAGATAATGGTAAGTATCAGGAGACTGTCTTATGAAATACAATACAATGCAATTAAAACATAAATTCACACGATAGTACATTCGATTAAATAGATAATTCTGTAGAAATAACCTGAAGACATTGCCAATACAAATTATTTCATCGAAAATATCATGAAATTGAAAAACAATTATCAAAATATACAGGTCGTTGTTTTGGTCAGCGACAAGCGACTCAGGGTCGATAATACAAATGATACTTGTGCTAAAAAAAATACTTTATTTTTTTTTAATAATAAAAATAAAAAAAATAAAATTTTGAAAATCATTTAATAAGCTAAAGTGTAGCCATAATACTCAACGGGAGTACGAGGGAGTAAAGGGGTGGGGCGATGGCGGCTTGCGCCTAGCTCTAGACTGTGCACGTGCCTAGTTACCATACTTTGCGGTAATTTTATTTCAAATTGAATAAGGTATTTCTCAACATATTTACAGAATTTCATGGAATAAAGTCCATTTTTGGGGAATATATATTTTGTACTACCGCTCCTAGGTCGCTTGTCGCCGACCAAAACAACACCCTGTATATGTAAATCTCTCTATGTCTGGAAATAAGCTTATGTTTTTAAATAAAAGCATAGTTTCTAAAAAGCAGTAAGATTTCAGAATACCGAAAAGCGTCTAGAATTGTTAAATCAAAGGCTGTTTTAATTTACTGTAAAAAAGAGAAATTAAAACAGGCTTTGATGTTCATATAAAATTTAATTAAAAACTTTATAGTGACTAACGCATCGATGATTTATTTTTGTTCTCCAAAAATACCGTTATTATAAATTTTGTGGAATAATTCAAATATACCTAGCAACAATTTACCTCCAAAAGGGCCTCTAACGCCATCTCTTCCCATATTCATAAGACCATGTCTTATATCTCTAAGAATCTGAAACAAAATTAAAATATTTTAATATTAAGTCCCAATTTTCTGTGGAAAAGCCTGTTCCCCTAAACATTGCACTAATTTCACAAGGAAACTGAAACAGCAATTTCTTAGGGGAGAGAGATAGGGGGAGTTTTAAATTTTAAAATAATAAGCAGTTTTCATAAGCCTTTGGTACCCGCTTTAAAATAATGCGATTTTCTCACAAAAACAACGTAGACGAGAGAAACCTCTGCGTGTTTCCTTATAATACGAAAGCTACATAAAAACTTTACGATTTTTATAAGGAAATAAGGGCATCCTTATATAATTTTATGTTATACACATGGAGGTATTTACGACACAAACAATATTTAAGAATGAGTTTTAGAAATATTTTGTATAATGCGTGAGCTTGAAAATAAATATTCGACTGGGGTACTAAAAAAACCACTTTCTCGTAAGTAGAAAAGTATTGAACATTAAGTTAATTTATGCACACTTTGTTACCGAGACGACCGGTGTAAGAACGTACACAAAAGGGATTTACGTGTTAAGTTTTATAAGAAAATGCGATTTATCGGTGTTCACATAAAAAATACCGTTGGGAACGCAAAGAATTGCAAAAATGCAACAAAATTCACACGAAGAGTAATGTTAGCATTCGTATTGAATAAAGTTATTATTACTGTACGTCTAGAATAATGTTATTGTAACCTCTAAGAAGGTATAAATGGTTTGTGAAATAAATTAGAGTAATGAACAACGCGTTTACCCAATCATTAATGTTACAAGGAGCTACTGGATGACGAGGAAATTATCATTATATTAAAACGAGAACCTTATACTATTTCTTGTCAATAACTACTGGAACATAAACCTTCCCTTCAAGTCGCATGAATATCAATTCGTGTATTACACAAGAGATCACTCGGTAACATTTTTATTGATACACCAATAAAATTAATCGTAACCACAGCCGACGTCCCGAAATTTTTAATAAACCAAACAGAATCCAATTCGTTCCGCACCGTGTCACCCAAATTCATGCGTCAAACAGTTTATTGGCGCAGTAAAATTTCAATGTTCAATATAGGAAAGTACGGGCCCATAGTTTTACGAGCAAAATGTGCTGTGCAAAGGGGCTTCCGAAGTTTCGTAGGGAAGCGATACAACTGCCTTTAATAGGCTTAGCTTGAGATTAGGGCACGATTAGCCGTTGGTTCGGTTCACGCGTCGAATGCGAGCCAGTCGCAAGATTACAAGTTAGTGTGACTCTCGCCTAACGTCAGATTAGTTTTGTATGTCCGTGCGGTGAGTTGCTTTGTTTTGTGGTAGTAAAATGCGTTATTTTGAATGTCTATTGTAGCTATTTAGAAATAAAATGACGGGTCTACACGCCGTTTTTCTTCCCTGCTTAAATTATCATGACCCTACGACAAACTTGAATTAAAAGTTACCTCTTCTTGTTCTCTCGCCAATTTGTCTTTTTTCTTCATTGCTTCCTGAACTTTTAACTGCAACAAAACATAAAAAATTACTTGTCGAGCAAAATTACATTCATACTTCTGCAAGTTTATGAAAATGCAAATCGCTGGTAATTGTTGGAATGTAGTTGCAGCTACAAAACTATGCTTAACTATACTTTAAATATAGTTGTCGTAGAGTATTCTAAAGTTTATCATTTTAAGGATATCCTGGGTTAAAACTTGTATAGGTACGTCTTGATGTGCTTGATGTAATTGCTAGTAATATTATAAGATATAAAATGAATCATTTGTATCAATCACTGTTTTAAGGGCACTGAGAGAGACAAATTGAATTAAATTAACAACGTTACTAGTACCATACTTTTACAAAGTAAAATATAGGTATAGAGCATTTTTGATGAACTTTTCGGGCAGTTTTATTTTTATATCTTAATTTTTCACAAAAGTAAACCTCAAAATATAAAATAATATTGAAGTATTTATAACTCGTTCACAATAATGAACAATATTATAATTACGCAATTCATTAAAATACATCCTGGTTCCATTATTCCGGTGTTTATTTTCCAAAACAAAAACAAAATGGCAGTTTCACGTGCGTAACATGCATTTGTCGAAAATAATAATTAACGTGCAAGAATAATATTGCTCGTGCAACGTAATTAAAGCTGTGCAAAATAATAAAGTGCTTATTTATGATAAAAATACACAAGAGGTAATAAATGAAAAAAAACTATTTGATGAAATTAAAATAATAATATTTAAAAATGAGTTTGTAGATCCACCTCCAATTCTTTCAACATGCCGATTTAAATTTGTAAGCCAAAAATGCGATGTGGGATGAAAAATTTTGAATTTTGACGTACCCTGTTATTTTCTGTTGGCAAATATATTGTTAAATATGCATAAATATGATCATGGCTGTATGTATAACTATCAATATATTATGTACTGTAAAGAAATATATCTATAACTACTATACGGTAAATTATAATAAATGAATAAGCGATGCATGAATTACATAAAGTATTCAACAATAAACGATAGAAGATTAACCATAAATATATTTAAAATTTAAAATCAAAAGCCATACAAATATCGGTAAAATCCTAAATAAAATTATTTTACATAGAATACACATATATAAATAACTAAGTTATTTGCCATCCAGAGCATAACAGAATACAATAGTTTTCCTGCAACACATTTGACAATGTCATTGTACAGTCAACCTTATAGATTAACAATACAATGATAAAATAGTTTACAGCAAAATAGTTCATAAAAGAACTATATTATGAAGAGAATTATATTATGAAACCAATTGTCAAAATGGCGTAGCAGGAAAACGTTAGTCGCTCACCCTATGTATCGTTTCCTCAAAGGTGTTTGGTTGGGCGGCAGTCATTTGGAAAAAGCGGAGGCGATCATAGTCCCTGGGGTCAACCATGGACCTCAAAGCCGTGTCAGGGCCAGGGCCTAAGCCAAGACCACTTTGTAGCACGCTGTCCGGAGTGTCGACCTGAAGGAAAGTTATAGCTCTATAATTTATTGACCAGCAAGGTTGGGATGCTGTTAAAACTTTTTATGGTTTATCGAACCTTTTTTTGTGTTTAATTTTGTTTTAGTCTGTAACAAATGGGTAATAAAGTTTGATCTTTGTTTTCAAGTTTAATATAAAAAATACATAATATAATTTACTGTATATAATAACATAATTTTCTTGTCCGAAGTAAAAAATTGCTTCTAATAAAAAAAGTTATGTTTCCTCGTAAGGCAAGGCAGTGAAAATATCCTAAATAAATAATAATAACGCTTACCTACTTAATAACACTAAAATAATAAAAATAATTATGTAACTCTACTTAACATTTCATTCAGTGAAAAAGCGATAAAAATCTTTTGAAAAATATACCCTATAATTTATCATTCGATTTACGAGTCATTTTTCTCATAAAGGCTACTCAAATACACCTACTGTGCTATCGGAAAATTGGCTTTCTTGCGAAATTTTGAACTTTTTCACGAATCACGGTGTAGCTATAAAGGCAGTATGATAAATGATCATGGACTGGATATTCCAGAAACTTTTAAATCACTTCATAGTTAAACTTAATAAATTAAAAATACCAGTCCATTTACAGCTACTATCTTATTTGTATTTTTATTTTCAGTATATTGTCTGTGGGTTAAAATGGTCTATATTTTTTGTAAACATATATAATAATAAATAAAATAAATAAATATCCTGGGACATTCCTCACACACGGTCATCTGATCCCAAACTAAGCAGAGCTTGTACTATGGAAACCAGATAACTGATATAATACATATACTACTTTTTGTTTGTAAATACATACTTAATATACATAATTACACCCAGACTCAGGACATACATACATGTTCATGCACACAAATGCATGTCCTGTGTGGGAATCGAACCCACGACCTGCGGCGCGTAAGGCGAACCTTAACCAACTGCGCCAACTGGCCCGTCATATAAATGTTCTTCGCTGTACTAATCTTTGTATAGATACACATACGTGTTATTCAATGCATACTCCAGAAATCGATTTGCCCGCATCACAATTTTAATGTTATTTGGTGACATAAATAACTAATCAAAAAAGTATGAGGAGATTTAATTTGAAAAAAGTTTGTTGTTAATAAATGACTAATAACTAATGTATAGTTCTCTGGTATTGTTACTAAAAATAACGTTCTAATATAATGCAACCATATACATCATGTTTATGCACATCGCTTATCTAACTCTAACTAACAGTTTCCCACTATTTATTTTCAAAACCATAAGTTCATTCATTATTCAACTGTAGCCTATACAAACGTTGCTCGACAAAACAAACGAAGAACACAAACAATCACACTCCACTAATTACCATACGTTGGTAGTGCAACTAGTGATGTATACAACAAGCTGACAGACAAAAACGTATCATTTATCATCTTCAACTGAGCGCGGAAAAAGCTAAAGATCTGCATAACAATGAGGGTACGGCATATACATACAAATCAATTAATCATAGGAGGTACAAAGCTGGCCCATTAACTTCCCACTTGATAAGGGAATAATGTGAATAGCCTTTTCTATAATGCGACACCCTGGTCCTAACCGTCCAAATTTATTGGTCCCCTTATCACATTCACACATTTACTCCAGATTTGTTAAGTCATGTTTTAAAACGATTTCTGGCAGATAATACAGGAATTTATAAAAAAAAAAAACAAATATGAAAATAGTAAGTATAAGCACCAATACCAATAGACTAATTTATACTAATATAAAAAGGCGGAAGAATTTTTTGTTTGTTTATTTCAATGGGCTAATCTCTGGAACTACCAGTCGGATTCGAATAATTCTTCCACTAATAGGAAGCTACATTATCTACTTTTTATCACGGTAACGCGGGTGAAACCGCGCGAGACAGCTAGTTATAGGTATAATAAAGCGGAAGAGTTTTTTGTTTGTTTGTTTAAACGGGCTTATCTCTGGAACTAACAGTCGGATCTGAAAAATTCTTTCAGTAATTTTCTTCCCGGGAACGTGAGTGAAACCGCAGAGGACAGCTAGTGTTATGTAATTTCCATGCGCTGAGTCGAATTGTATCCAATTTCTACATGTCAATATTCATTAACACTCAAATATAGCTCGTATGTATTGGTATAATAAACCCACATAATAAACCTTATTAAAATTCAAAACTCAAAACTACACACTAATTGCACACTAATGTATTTAAAATTTGATGACGATAACGCTGCCGCATTTTTGTTTTGTTGAAATAAGAAACTTACAAAAATATTTTACGATATAACAAATTGTAAATATGCCTGTATAATGCTTATGGGATGATTGTTACTCATAACGCCGTAGAGGCTCAACAAAGGATGAAACTTGGTACATATGAACCCGGATGAAGCCGCAGGGTAGACACTTGTATAATTTTATATATTTGTGGTTGTTTTTTTCAACGTTATGCAATTATAATCGGTTACTAGTAAAATAAAATATTGACCTAAAATTATTAACAACGTTTAAACATAAGATTAAAAAATAGGCGGTTCCGCGGTATCCCACTTGGACATACGTATGCTATCGTACTTCTATCGCTATTGGATAGATTGGATAGAACTGCATTTGACATAATAATTTGTGACAACCATCGGGAGACATCCAACGACATCCAATTATTTCTATAAATCCATTACGTCCATTGTTTGCCGTCTAAATTACGACTGTAATGAATATAATACGAACAAAAGACTATTCCGTATAAAAGTGTTTTCTTTCTCAAATAATTCTAGTTACATATTTTTATATGGTGATCGGGTAATGATAGTTATGAAATAAATCGCTTTCCCGAGGGATTGTATTTTTCCGGGATTGAAAGTATCATATTTATTAGTCCAGAACATATTTTATCTCTGTGCCAAATTTCATCCAAATCTGTTCGGTAGTTTTTGCGTGAAAGAGTGAAACATCTTCACATCCATACAAGCTTTCACATTCATATAAAATAAATAAATAAATAAATGAACGTTTATTTGTCTCCAACTTAAAAATAACATAATAAAACAAAAGTAAAAAGTAATAAATAAAAGCAGAGACAAAAAGGTCTAGTGCTCAGCCATGGCTGTGGATAGGCATATCGCACAACCGCTGATATTCTGCACTAGCCTGACATTAAATGATGAGTCTGCATTCAATATACAATAATATATTATATGATTGGAATAAATTGTCTATATATCCTCTGTTTGCTTATTACGCCGGGATCCCGGGAACGCGGGTGAAACCGCGGGGGACAACTAGTTCATATAACAAGCTGTTTATATAATTTAATGATGATCGCTTGAGAAGTTGAAGCGTGAAAGCCTAACAAACAAACAAACTCACATTCGCATTTATAATATTAGGATACTAGAATAGTAGGATAGCATATTAGATTTTATATGAAACTTATTTCGTTAATTACAGTTCCAACTTTACTTGTTAAAATGAATCCTAAAACAATTTGAATATTATTCAATTCCATTAAACAAATTAATTAAATTAACAGAATTCAGTCGAAATGTTCCGAAATTGTAACCATTTCAATGTTTATTATTAAACTCATTAATTTTATAGGGTGATTATATGGCCAGGCGTTATTGTAGTTGTTTAATGGAATACATACTACAGGTCGTTGTTTTGGTCAGCGACGAGCGACTCAGGGTCGATAATACAAATGATACTGGTGCTAAAAAATATATAAATAAAATACTTTTTTTTTTTTAATAACAAAAATAAAAAATGTTTTTTTTTGAAAATCATGTAATAAGCTAAAGTGTAGACATAATACTCAACGGGAGTACGAGGGAGTAAAGGGGTGGGGCGATGGCGGCTTGCGCCTAGCTCTAGTCTGTGCACGAGCCTAGTAACCATACTTTGCGGTAATTTTATTTCAAATTGAATAAGGTATTTCTCGACATATTTACAGTATTTAATGGAATGAAGTCCATTTTTGGGGAATATATATTTTGTACTACCGCTCCTGGGTCGCTTGTCGCCGACCAAAACAACAACCTGTATAATCTAAAAAAGGAATTCATGAGAATTTCATAATTATACCAAATAATAAAAAAACATGTTAGTAATATTAAATTAAAATAATATAACCGCACGAAACAATAATGTCAATGTTATTAAAAACAATAAAGTACTATTATAATTGATAAATAAGTACATACTAATTCAGAAAAAATAAACTAGGTATCACAACTTTAATAAAATGTTTTTTTTGTCACTTTTTTTATACCACTAAGATGGCCATTTAAAACATACGTGTGTATAAAGTTAAATACATATTAGGTGTGATAGAATACTGTGTTTAGATACACCTATTTCAATATAAAGGTCACATAAAACTTTTATGCAGCAACATACAAGGAAAGTAATCTCTGTCAAAAACGTTGCTTTAAATATATAGCCACTGTAAAAGTGATTAATGCGTTTCGAGAAATAACTTTGCTCGTTGCAGAACTTTAATATAGGCGTCATTTTGTTCAACTTAATACTACGTTTTAATCTATTTTACACGAAAATCTCTTTACACTTCATTTGCATATTTCGTGCTTAGTAGTTTGAATAAAATTGAATTTGTTTAATTCCTTACAATTAAGTTGTAGTTGGCTCCACAATGGAATACTAAAGCAAAATAGTTAAATTTAGAGCTATAAATTGAAGTAACTGAAACTCCTATAAGACAATATAACGTGGAAAGAATATTAAAGCAGATTAATGTAATCAGCTTACAGACGTTAATACTAATAAAGTGGTTAACAATGCAGTATGCAATAATAAATCTTCATCGATACAAGATGTTACGTAGGTATTTACGACGTTCAAAATGCCAGCAAACGCGACTATAAAGGTGCAACTATAACATTTTATTACCTCGTATCGAGGCTGCAAAGCTATAATACACGAATAGTAGCGGCTTTATAATGCTACCCGCAAGAAGCCATTTCAACGGCAAGGTGCCAATACGCAACGTATAAGTCAAATATTACCACCGCGCCGCATTTAATATGAAACTCTTGAACAATAACATTCTGTAATGCAATTAAGTTACCCATAAAAACTGCAGACGCAAAACAACAGCAGCTAATTAAGTTTATTCGCGGATATTCCGTGGCGTAATATCAAGCGATGACATAGCACGCGAAACACAAAAATAAAATTTGCTCAAGAAGCTCGAGTTATTTCCAGAAAATTGTAAGCAGGTTCCAAGGATAAAGTAGAACGGGGCTACAGATCTTGTTCAAAATACTTATCCGCGTCTGATCCCCTAATCACAGCTGGACATAGCTCGGCCAATAACCGAAAAAAGCAACTTCTGACACGACTAATCCTAAGTGCAAGTTGGCCGATAAGGATTATACTCGGCACCCTAATGGCCTTTATCCGTTAGCTCAACAAACGCTCATAACTCAGGCCCGTCGCCTTGGCTCAACCGACTTAACTTTGGCAGGCGTCATTTCTCAAAAGGCATGCGGTGACGTACCCCCGTTCTTTCTCCCCATCTGGAGATTAATAAATATATAGGTGGACGTGGAAAAATGTAGTACTTAATTTGGGAGAGATGAGTTGCGTATCTGATGAAAACATGCGAGATGCTGCTATTCATATTTCTGGTCACACAGTTCTTGTATTCGATGTTATTCGTTAACTCGAACTGGAAATTCAAATCAACGTTTATTTTCAATTGCTTCTATATTTTTGTACGTTTTATTTACTAATACTTTTTATTTTATCATCATAAAGATTTTCGTTAAGCGTTTGTGAAGCACGCATTGTTCGACGCGTATGCTCACGAGGTTCCATACGTCGCGTCATACTAATTGCAACGAGTGCATGTCAAAGGAGGACCGGCGTCGCGCCGGATCTACATAATGGCGGATAGGGGGTAGCAAAAGGGAATGTATGAAAAAAAAGAAGTGCGACAGACGCCGCGGGCGTGTGCACCGTGCGAGCTGAAAACTAAGATTTGGTTACACTGTTGTTGCTGCTAACGAGAAATCGCGTTTCCGAAGACAATAGCGAAGTTTTTGCGCATGAAAATACATCTTTAAATGTTACGTTAAAATATATTTCTTGCGTTGTTATTTTTTGTCGCATTGTATTTAAACGTTTTGAAAGTAATATCACCATTTTCATGCAATACGTATGCCAACAGCTTGAAAATGCTTTTAGCTTTTTAGATTACGCCCTGGACACAATCTACGCTATGATTTTTTACTGTTTCCTCCTATTTGCGATAGGTGAAAAAAGGATTCAAATATTAATTCTTTATGTAGATTAGGTACAGTGCTCAATCAATGCAATCTTGATAGAACTTGGGGTTACACAATACAGAGGTTGCATACATAGCTTTAAAAGTTTTCACCACTCTTTTTTACACTTTATTCATAGGTACTTTTGTATGCAATGTGTAAACAGTGCTGAAATACTATATTAATCTAAAACACAAAAATATAAGTAAGTATCTACTCCAAACCATGCCGTTCATACTATTCTCAAATGTTAGATTCTAATCTAAACTTTGTATTATACCTAAACTAAATCCAATTACCGACCATGACGTTTTGTAGAGACAACTATATCACTGTTTTAAAAGGTTTTGACATAATCAATCGATATATTTTGAAAGAGCACGGTGTATAAAATATATTAATAATAATATTAATGATCTACATATTATCTTGCTATATGTTTTATGGATATCATTTGAATGATAATTTCATATTATATTTATTCTTCTTTTTCATTAAGGTATAATTTTTTAACAATTTATAATATGAAATCCACTTTTTTTACGCTACGCGAAAAAAGAAAACAAACAGTCGATAGAAGCGACCACACACAAAGCAAGCTGCAGTGCATTATGTTATTATCAAGCCTGGCGTTCACTAAATATCGAATATAGCTGAGTCCAATCGCAATAAATCGTATTATTGTCCTATTATTGACTACATCATAAAAACCGAGGTACACCAAACCGATTTACTCGAGCATCTCGGTATTTTTTTTCTTTACAGCGCGAATTTGTCGCCAGGCATAATAATTCCAATTCATAGACTAATGTAAACTCTTACCCTCTGTGGTGGCAACACTTGTCGAGGACTATGCGTGTGCTTTGGCGAACAAGAGCCGTGTTTTTCTTTCCTATGAGACTTCAATCCTCGCAGTAGTCTTGAGAACGTCGTCACTTTCTTTTTTGCTGTTCCAAGGCAGTTATCTGTAAAACACAAAAAGTTTAACATATTTTTTAAAGCCAAATATCAGATACGATGTCTATAGGTGACGGTGACCATCCCTCAGGAGGCCCATCTGCTTGCTTACCAACCTCTTAACTCTGAAATCGAAAATGATCTGGGAGAGAAGTCAGGTAGTGGATCAAGGAGTATCTCGAGAATCAGTTCTATTTTAGAATTTGATGGCAATAATTTATATTTAAGGCGATGTTAGCTCAGTGTTATTGACATCGGAAGCCGAGACGAAGGTCCCGGGCTCGAATCATACAATAAGCTTGAGCATTCGGTGAAAGAAAACATCGTGAGAAATCATAGCACGGTGGTGGGGTACTTTGTAGTACCCGCCTGGCTGGCTTGCAAGTTGAAAGTCTGTCGCCAAGCACCTGTCGATGTGTTCCAACTGTACTGGAGAGCCAGTTCCTTCTAGGCTTTGTGTCTTTACCATTCCGGCCACATCATCACTTACCATGGTAAGGTTGAGGAAACTCAGGACTAAACACAGTAAACAAAAAAAATATGTTTATCAACTTTAGCTACATGATCGCTCTCCACAATAAGATTGTAGTCAAACGAGACTTGCGTAATTGAATACGCAACGCATGAAAATGACACGAACCAAAAAGTATCGCCCATAATAACAGTTTGTGGTCTTAACTAACTTTTGCTTTATTCACTATATTATAAAATTTAATTTCCTGTAATAAATATTCAAACAACAAAACCGTTGACACATAACTTAATAAATTTATACCTAATTCTGTAGTGAAGTTGTTGTAGCGTGCTTAACCTAATAACTTTGAAAGCTAATAAATCATTATAATTAACACTTCTTTGAGCTAAATGTTTAATATGAAACTTGCTTGTTGCCAACGACTTTAAAATTGACATCCTGGCGCGGAAAACGATATGTCAAACCTCAGAGTATATAAATACTGTCAAACCATTTCCAACTAAATTGCTGTTTTGTGCGAGGTATTGACATTTTCAATATTAGTTTAGGATAAAATATGTATGTGTATTATTAATTATTATGATTAGTATTCCTAAACTGATAATAAAACAGTAATGGATTAATACTGTGTATTTTTCTACTATTGTTGGCATTAAGTAACGAAGTAGTTTGACTTAATATGAATTCAATTTTAAAGATTAAATATCTTCACCCATATAAAAATATTACGAAGTAGATACTCATAAAAGGTTAAAAAAAAAAATTATATAAAATACACGGCAAATAGTCATTTTTGTTGCAATTTTCATAAAGGAGGTAAGGTCCATTTATAATATTACTATACTATACATATAATATTTTACTCACCACTAGGAGGGAATTCGTAGAAGTAAGCTGAGCGTGGACTGAGGCAGCTGAAACAACATATTTTTATTTAACTTCATTTTCCGAAATGTATGTGGCATATTATAATTGCATTATCATCCTATAATATCCCGCTGCTGAGCTTTTCGCAAACGAGGTTGAAAGGGAACGGGTACTCCAACACGCATGCCCACTGCGGATCGGTGGAGGTAGGCTAGTAGTAGTCAATCTACTGCTTTTTTTTTATTGTTTATAGGCCTGTGTTTGACTGCAATCTCACCATGGTAAGTGATGATGCGGCCGAAGGTGGTAAGCACACAAAGCCTAGAAGGAACTGGCTCTCAAGTGCAGCTGTCGGAACACACCGAAAGGTGCTTGGCGACAGATTTTCAACTTGAGGGTGGTAGCCAGCCAGGCGGGTACTACAAAGTACCCTACCACCGTGCTATGGTTTCCTCGCGATGTTTTCCTTCACCGAAAGCTCAAGCTCATTATAGGATTCGAACCCGGGACCTTCATCTCGCATCTCGGTATCCGACATCACTACCACTGAGCTATCATCGCCTTAAAACTGCTGGAGTTATCAAGCCGCCTAGGGCTTCAATTAGCTTAACGACTATCACAACTAAGTGATAACCCGGACCAACGGCTTTACGTGCCTTCCGGAACACTTTAAACGCTCGAGTTGATATAACACTAGGCGGTCACCCATCCAAGTACCGGCCTTACTGGTGGTACTTAACTTTGCCGATCGATTAAGAACGGCTAATCATGCTAAGGCCGCAATAGGCGGTCCCATCAATAACTGTACCAGAAAGCGAGCAGTCAGCCCCTTTGCACATTATAATAAAATGTCTTGTGTTTTATCAGACATGTCTTATAAGACATTCAGTCGTTCTGGTTGTTATATGAGACCATACACATTACAAGAAATGTCTGATCAGACACGCCCAGACATTTTCTTATAATGTGCAAAGGCGCTTAGGGACGAACGGCGGCGTGTTGTGAAGTGCGCCACAAATGACACGCCATGACGACCACGACCACTCTGTCAAGGGTGCAACGCGTAAAAAGAAGAATCATGCTACACCACGAGCGCATCATAGTTGCATAATTCTATATAATTGTAAATAATAGTACTTTTACGTGGAGCATACTATTTTATTGTTATTCGGTAAAACAATTAAAAAATCAGGGCTTAGTATTACAAATCGGTTGGACACACTAAAATACACTTTAAAACATCAATTACCTAAGCAATCCTAGCATAAAATGATAGAATACTCATTATACAACGTTCCAGCATGTAGAACTAAGTATAAAAGAGTAAATTCACATTCACACAGCGCAATAAATCAGAATGAGCGGTATCATATCGGCGGCACGCAACGCCGCGAATGCAATGAATATTGATTTTCGCACCAATTTTGTTCGGTAACATAATTTTACATTAAGCGTGTTTTTGGGTTACGAAAAACATTTTTGTATTTCTATTGTATGGTTTTTGACATGTTGATGTTTTATTGCCTATTAAAAAAGTTGATGTAGCAGTTTTAGGATTTCTCAGAAAACCATGTACCTATTGACACTATTTTAATCATATGTGTCAGTATGAACAGATACCTAGATAGTTTATTTTTTTTTACTTAGACAAAAATTTACATACTGAGCTCTTAGTATGCGCTGGAGAACCAAACCTAATTGAATTCCCAATCGAAACAAGACCAACACGAAGAGCAACAGGAATCACGGAAAGTAACGAAGCATCGCGCATTTATGCAGGCACTTAGATAAATCCCGTCTAGTAAAACGACGGTATCCCGCGGGCTGCGAATCCCGTCCTTTCTCGCCGTTTCCCGTATATTGTCGGCTCGCGATGCGTAATCTCGTGTACCTTGTTAGCAGAATTGCCGGCGCTGTATAGTGTTAATTGAGTAACGAGTACGTATACAGTATTTAATGTCGCTACCTGATCTTTATGTCCTAGTCTTAAATTAGTTTAAGGTTGATTCTATGAAATGTTGTGCTCTATAATTTTGTTATGAATGAGACACGTTAGTACCAACTTCAGGAATTCATAATTACTTCGCGTAACTCGACTGTGATGAAGGGTTATTAAATTATGACGAGTGGGGTTGATGTTAGGCATAAATTAATTTGAAGTATCAATAATAGTGCAGTCAAAAAAAGCTGTTTGTTGGGAATTCAAGTATTCTCGAAATTACTGGAATACAATACAAAGTATTATCGTCAAAAAAATATTATTCGTCGTATATTTAAATGACACAATTGTGTATGATTCACAAGTTGGTATTAATAAATTTACATTTTAACACACATTTGTTAGAGATAAAATTGTCGCTATGAATTCTAAAACGTGTAATTTAAGATCGTAGGTGTATCCGGTATTATAGGTAATGTTATTTCGGACCGTTTGTTTGTTTTCATTGTTCAATATAATCAGCATGATAGCTTTCAAGCATGGATATTGACTCTCCACTTTCAAAGTGGTATTAAGTTATATCGTCGGAAGCACGTTTAATAATTATAAGATAATATTATAAAAAATATATATCAATGACTTATTAATACTGCTACTGTAAAATTGTCAAGGTATTTTATTATACATGACATTGAATATCTTTTTTTTACAAGCTTTTATTGTATGTATGTATATTTGTTTGGGTGGAATCTTGCAGGTCAAATTTTACCCACTTCCAGTGGCCGGATTGACTTGATATTTGGTATACATTAGTATATTGGATGACAGACAATGCAAGTAGAGTCAACAAAAAGTACAGTCACTCAAAAAAAGCTTGTATAAAAATGTTATTTTTGACAAACAACTTATTATACCACTAAGTTGGCAAACAAGCATACGGCCCGCCTGATGGTAACACCAATGGTAACCATTATCACTTGTTGCCGACCCTTCACGCCCTTCTTGAAGAATCCCATTTATTGATTGAATGATTTAAATCATTTCAGAAATAACAGAATAAGAAAAAAAAAATGCAAATAACGACAGTGTTAAAAAAATAATAACTTCATCAGAGTTTTCTATCAGCGCGACACAAAAGTAACTTTATATTAATACATGCTAAATACACGATGCGAAATTTCAAGGTAACTTAACAAAGTATGTCGTTATTTAGGACTTTGTATTTGCTTTTTTGAGCCAGCCAAGCCGTTTTAAACTTGTTTGAAATGTAAAGAGTTACGGAGTTACATGCGGGTTAGGAGGTATACGGGTTAAATATAACCCTTTCATGAGTTTTGTTGGGTTTTGGCCGAGATCTAAAATTTACATAATATGGCACTGAAATTTTACTATGACGGTTTAGTTTGTAATAGAATAAGCTAATATTATACAATTTAGATCTTTGTTTTTTTTTGTTAATTTTAGTTTTTAGCCTGTTATATAGCTTACGTTAACATATTCTTTGAACTAAATACATGTAAAGAAAACGAATTGACAGATCAACCGGCAAGTCATTAACAACCACCTCAAAACCCACTGCTGTGTCCATTCCATTTTATTACACTCAATAAAATGCATATCTTCACAAAATTATCACACTGCAAACGAGTACCACTTTCACGTAATTCATTAGCTTAATCAGCATACTGTAGAGATCTTATTAGTAACTAAAGACACACGAGATCAGCTGCGTGGGATACCTGGTGACGAGGGTGTGAGTCTTCGTAGAACTTCGACAGCTCTCTAAGGTTACATCAGCCTAAACACCAAATTATGACTTTTTGATACAACAAGTCGTGATAAAATAATAAAAACTCAGTCACAAAAGATCGAAGGAAATATAAAATAACTGCACTTGAAATAGAGATACTATAATTAAATGGTGTTCCAATGCTTACTCAGTTTAATTGAGGAAATAGTAAACTTGCTTTACTATCGACCAATAGGTCAAGTGCTGAGGTATATCAATGCAACCTTTAAGTGTAATCGTACTGAAACTAATTTATGGACAAGCTTACCTTTAGCTGGACCGGCTGGACCCACCTACTGGTCATAATGACCGCCTAACAAGATGCAAAGATGTTTGCCCTTTTGTACCTTTTTAGGGTTAACCCTTATAAATTCACGCAATTTTACCTTCGTCTTGTTTGCGTAAAAAATGGTATGGATGAAAAAGGAATTTTCATCGTTAAAAAAACTAGCTTGAAAGTTTCATTGGTTATTTTTAAATTGATGTCGAAATGATCGAAAGTATGAATTCTAGAATTAGGTTGTTATTTATTTTACCACATAAAATATATACCTATATGTTATGTAGTTAGTTATATACAAGGATAAACATGGATAAACCGACTACCTTAAAGATGCACGCACTGCTCAAACCACACGGTCTAGAGACTTGTAATTTTATAAACAGAATCCTTAAATAGGGGTACGCACCCACTATTTTTCAAAATTCAACTCCTAAAGTGGTGAAAATACAAGCACGTATAAGGATAAGACACAAAACATAATTTTATTCATAGATTTACATCTATTTACTACAATAAGGGGTAGACCTACACTAACAAGGTCTTTTTTCATTTAAATAAGCTCATGTAAAGCATTTTCTTCGAATTGAAAGAAACAGGTCTAGACCCATCCATCAGTCACTTAATTTGAATTTATTTAACTGTATGCAATGGGATGTAATGAGAACTTACTCCCGGCGATACATCCTCGTGACACAGTGTCACTGCGTTTGACGAATTTATTATAAGAGTTCTTAGAAGTTGGCCGACTAGTCTAAAGCAATGGGACTAATGGGAGTGCTACGTGTCGGGTCGTAATAAACTGATTTAAATTTACTAAATAATATCGAAATTATACTACATTGGTTGTCCTTTTTTTGTAGTACTTTCATATTTTTATATCGAGACTAGGTACGAGATTATCTCCAAATTAAATTTGTGATGTAAAAAAATCTTGACTTACATCTTACTATCATGTAAACTTACGTAACTTCTATGTTAAAAATAAGTTGATAATTGTAACAATATACGAATACAATTTTTTTAATTATGATGAACTTCATTCTATACATATTATAAATTGTTGATGCGCTCATAAATAGTCTTGAAAAAAAAAAGAGGGTGACAATTGCTCGTTGACCACAACAACCGTAGATCACAACTCCATCGTCACTATTCCACACACGAAGGAGCCTGCTGTCGCCAATCGAATGTCTGATTTCAATTAAGATTAGACTTTAAACATGCAGCGCTAAAGCTTATCTAACAAGTACACCTGTTAAAGTCCAAATTATTAATACCTCTATGTCCCATTCCATCGTAATCGTTTTGGCCGCGAATTTACTTATTAGGGCGTAATGTGTGCATTTATCAATATACAGAAAAAAAAATGAGTAGGTGGGCAGTTAGAAACTTATACAACCCTTTGGCAATCTGATATTGCTAAACAAAACGTAGATTTAAAAACAAAAAACTAAAAGTTGCATTTTTTTACTGTAACAAACCTAAGTTACCTTTTATAAAATGTATGATGGAGCTCGTAACTATTCGTTCCGATATAAGTGCAGTTTTATTTAGGCTTAGCGGTTATCTGAAGATAATAATCATACAGAAGAGAACCTTAAGAACATAACAATACCTTTGATAATTGTGCTGTTGGTTGTGCATAAGTGGTTGCGTAGGTTGTGCCAACAACAGCTGTTTTTGTTGCTGTTGCCGTTGCAGCATTTGTTTGCCGAAGACTCCGTACCCGAAGCCGTAGATCTCGTCCTCTTCCTTGTCAGTAAGACAGCTTGAAGGCTGTTGGAGAAAACTTTACATCAATAGGTATAATGTATCGATTTAGCTACAGAGGGCCTACTACGAAAAACGATACACGACAGTCGGATCATCGTTGTCAATCAATTAGCCAATATAATTGGTCAAAATTTACTGTAGTAGGCCCTCAGAGTTTGATGTATAAAAAAAGTTAAAACATTTAAGTAAGTAATCGAAAGAACGGTTTTTTGTATAGTAAATATGTTTATAAAATGTGATACGAGAAACGCCAGGGCTGCGGATAATATTTATTGTAATGGGCGCTGACCCTCAAATCCTGAAATTGTTATATTTCTGTGTACTTATAACACAAAGCCCCGTTTCAACCCGTTTTAGCTCGATTAACAGCCTCTACTAGTTATTCATATTGTTTTACTGGATTCACCGAGGATTGTAAAATAATATTATTGCAATGGGAACTCTTTATTTATAGAATAAAAAACACTAGGGTATTGTTGTAAAATTTACTGAAGGAAAACTTTAGGGTCCGAAACTATTATATTGGATGGATACAACAATAAATTAAACCACGTAAAGTACTCATAAATACGATCAACTTTTACTATGGGACCAACATCGAAATCGCAAAAAACATGGTGGATTCCTAATTCGACCTAGATCCTAAACTTGTCTAGTTTTTTAAAATATCTAACCACTTTATCAAAGAAAAATAGTGAATTGACAGGAACCAATCATCATCATCATCATCAGCCTATAATGTCCCACTGCTGAGCACAGGCCTCCTTTCACAAATGAAGGTGAAAGGGAATGGGCAATACTCCACCACGCGTGCCCACTGCGGATCAGTGGAGGTAGGCTAGTGGTCAATCTACTTAAGACCTCCAACTATAGCTTAACGACTATCATAATTAAGTGATAACCGGGACCAACGGCTTTACGTACCTTCCGAAGCACGGAAACGCTCGATTTGAAATACCACTAGGCGGTCACCCATCCAGGTATCGACCACGACGGTGGTAGCTTAACTTTACCGATCGATTAAGACCGGCTAATCATGCTACACCACGAGCGCTTCGGGAACCAATAATCCCTTAGTAATAAACCAATCAATTCAAGAGGCATTTAACTCTTTCCGTCTTTGTGGTTAGTGACACTAACCACCTCTTTCTGAATTTTTTTATCAAGATCTGCGCCATCTAGGTATGATTGGCTGAAGTATCATAAACAAACGCAATTTGCTTGACATTTTACAACCAATTGGCGACACTTTGAATGAATGACAGTTCATTTGACATGTATTTAAAACAGTGCAACGCGTACTTTTACAAGGTGCTTGCGAAAAAAACCTGTTTTCCAGGTAAGTAAAGCTTTTTTTGTAAATGATTTTGACTTAATTTATTCCTATAGATGTGTTTTATATATGTTTACTGTTAAGCAGTTTTATTTTTGTTTTTTTATTGTAATATCATAGAGAAAATAAAGTGGTTAGTATACTAACCACCATGACTGTTGTGGGTATATGGATGATGGGTAACAATGTAAGTATAGTATAATGTATTTCGTAATTGTTACAGTAGGCCGCGTGTGATAAGTGAAAATGAAATTGCAGAATACTTGTTGGAAGATATACCTTCAGGTGGCGAGAGTATCTGTAGTGATGAAGAGGACCAACAAGAGATTGAAGTCCAGCCAGATCCTATGATATTAGGAGATTTGATTGGGGAAGTTGAAGTAACCGATTGTGATAATTTTAATTCAGATGATGACCTCCCTTTGTCCAGCTTAGCGACTGCACGTGAGAATCCTGATTCTACTGAGCCCAGCACCTCAAGTTTGAACAGACAAGTCACAAGAAATCCTAAATGGAAGAAAAACTATAGTATGGACATACCGGGTGAGTTTTCTGAAAGTGTGGGCATATCCGATCACATACTTGACATGGAGAATGTTACTCCTCTTCTGCTATTCCGCATGTTTTGGACAGAGCATTTACAAGATATAATATGCTTTCAAACTAACCTTTATGCTACTCAATCCGGAAAACCCTATAGATCTACCACAACACAAGAACTTGATGTTTTTATTGCTTTGAACTTATTGATGGGTATAAAAAAATTGCCTAGCTACAAAGATTACTGGTCTTCAGCCCCAGATTTGCATGATAGTTATGTTTCAAGGTTTATGAACTTTAACAGGTTCAGTTAGTTGGCTTTTGAATTACTTGCATGTAAATGACAATAGCGTAATGCCTAATAAAAATAGCCCAGGTTTTGACAAACTTTATAAAATTAGACCTTTGCTCGATATTCTGCGAACTAATTTCCAACAAAACTATAAGCCATCCGAAAAAATAGCAATTGATGAGAGCATGATAAAATTTAAAGGCAGAAACTATCTCAAACAATATATGCCAAAAAAACCAATAAAACGAGGGTATAAAGTCTGGATGAAGTGTGCAGACTCTGGTTACTGTTTAGATTTGGTTTTTATACTGGCAAGAAAGGGACTATCGTTGAAACTGATCTGGGTGGTACGGTTGTCAGGAAATTTTGCGAAAATCTGAAAGACAAAAATTATAAGGTTTATTTTGACAACTATTTCAACAGTTATTCCTTGCAAGTAGACTTACGAGAAGATAGAATATTCGCCTGTGGAACGGTTAATTCAAATCGAAAGTTTTTACCGATACTGAAAGAAGACAAACATTTACAAAGAGGACAACATGATTACCGGATCAGTGACACAAAAGTAAGTTTGCTGAAATGGAAGGATAAGCGATCGGTTTTTATTTTATCAAATTATCATGATCCTAAGAATGTCGGCAAAGTTAATCGGAGAGAACGAAATGGAACTATTGTTGAAGTGTCCTGTCCGGAAGCTGTAAAAGATTACAACGCGAATATGAATTTTGTCGACAAATTTGATCAACTAAAAGGAACTTATGCAGTTGACAGAAAATCCCGCAAATGGTGGCATAGGATTTTTTTCCATTTTCTTGATTGCTGTGTTGTAAATTCTTTTATAATTTATAAAGAACTGCAATGCTCTTCGAAACCGGACTTAATCACCCTTACCCACAAAGAATTCAGGCGAAGTGTATATCAAGGACTTTTAGCGCCATCATATGTCAATAAAAAACGGCCTGATTCGGTAAACAGCAACCGTAGCTCCCTGACGCCTTCTCCAGGACCTGCTCTTATAAAACGCCGTAAACCAACAGTCCCTTTGGAAATTCGTCTGGAAAGTAGCCGCCATCAACCTGAAAGAGGCACGTCAAGGAGATGCTGCAAATGTAGCACTAAAATATCACCAGTACGTACTATATGGCAGTGTAGTACATGTAAAGTTCCTCTTTGCCTACGCAAAGGAAAAACATGTTTTCCAGATTTTCATAAAAAGTAATTTTTATGCTACTGTAGCTTGTATAAGTCTTAATTAGAACTTGTATTAAATAATAAAGAACATATATTATTAATACTTTCATTTGTATCAATAGTCATGGTGGTTAGTGTAGGTAACCACCTCATTCCTCGAAAGCCTTAAGTCTAAGATTTTTTTTTCCTACTTTTCTGTGGTACTTTAATGATAATTAATACAAGAATAAAAATAAAATTTCAAAATCATTGTTTAGCTAAAAGTGTGACTCAAAGAGTTAAATATTTCAACACATTTTTCTCTAGCATAAACAAAGCACTTGATGAATGGAAGCATCGAGTTTATTTTTTTTTTGTATCTATACAAACATTGAGTGTTTTAAGTCTGAAAGATTCTTAAGTGGCAGATATCACTGAGTAAGTTTATTTTTCTTTTCACTGGATGTAAATACTATTGACTTGCCTTGTATGTAAAGTTTAATATATACTTTTATGGCTTTGAAGTTTTGTAGCCGTTAGTCTATATTACTGGCATTTCTGTTTCAGAACTACCAGTTTACGTTATATTTTTACTAAGTTAGCAAAAGAGTAGTGTAGCAGGAAATTTTATGTAGGTCTTCAGATCCATCAACTCTGTTTCTATTCTAACCTTCGTTTCAATAATTTTATTAATAAAATGGCAGGTAAATTAAATTAACTGAATACTACATCAAATGGTTTAACATTAAGGTGCAGAACAATGCTATTCAAATCTACAGTGAAAATGAATGATTTTTCCAAAATTTTATACTATTTTATCTAAAAGCTGCTCCTCACGACAAAAAATCAAAAAAAGCGCAACACAAATAAAAATATGCAATTCTAAATACTAAGGTGTATAAAGGACAAAATACTAACACCCACCGAATATTTTCCGGGAACGTAGATCGGTTGGGAATGCGACGTGGTCAGGTTGTTCAGAGCTAAGGACCCAGGGCTAGCTGACGGTGGCGTCTGAGGTGTTCCAGGGCCTCCAAGTACCCTCATTCGAGGAGACATCTCGTCCCATTCGTGTCTCCTTAGTTCTTCAAGGTGGTCGAGAACGTCTCCGTAGTGGGTGGAGAACAGGTCAGCGTATCTTGATGCTAAGCCTTCGAGGTACCCTCGGTCGCCATCCTATGGAAGAAATGGCTGTGGTCAGTCTTTAGTCTTACTCTAAATATGTGATGGACTGTATTTGGTCCTGTAAAATGCTGCTGGTCTAAAGTAGTAGTATCATAGTACATTATGATACATGTGTGCAAAGTTGGTAATTACAGACGAGATTAATGCACACGCGTGTCATACGATGTTTTTCAACACACTTGTGAGGACAAAAACAGATTTGTATTTTTTGATGTAGATTTTTTGATAATAATAATCAATGAGAACGTCGACAAATATGGCGCGCAAGTATTTTTTTGACAGCGATTTGCTGTCAAACTGTTACCCGTTTAAATGAAGAATGCCCACCTTTTGGAATGTTATCCTAGACTCGTTGCTGCACAAAATGGAAAGTGAGGGAGTTTTCTGCCAAGCATTCGCTGACGACGTAGTACTAGTGTTTACAGGTCAATCGGTTAATATTCTAGAACAAACAGTGAACAGTACCCTAGAGACCGTAGTGAACTGGGGCAGCCAGAACAAGCTAAACTTCGCATCGCACAAAACCAATGCGATGTTATTGACGAGGAAGCTCAAGTACGACTCCCCAAGTCTCTTCATGGCCGGCACAAGACTCAATTTGGTTGATGAGATTAAGCTGCTAGGCCTAGTAATTGACAAGAAACTTACATTTAAATCCCACGTCTCCGCTCAATGCAAGAAAGCTGTGGATATATACAAACAGCTCGCGCGAGCTGCTAAAGTGACGTGGGGTCTAAATGGTGAGATAATAAGAACTATATACGTCTCAGTCATAGAGCCCATTATAACATATGCCTCCAGCGCATGGTCACAGGCAACAGAGCTCCAATTAATACAAAAACAGTTAAACACAGTACAAAGAGGCTTCGCTCAAAAAATCTGTAAGGCGTACCGCACGGTATCACTCACGTCAGCACTCACATTGTCAGGCCTACTCCCACTCGACCTGAGAATACAAGAGACAGCGAACCTGTACAAGGTGAAGAAGAACATCACCAATAACTACCTTCCCCCTGGAAAAGAGCTCGAGAGCAGTGTGAAACACTTGGGCCAACCACATCCGTCTACATATACAACCACCAATTTCGAGCTCCTGGAGTCCACGGACCCCGAAACCCTAAAATCCCACCTAGTAACCGGCCCTGAAATATATACGGACGGCAGCAAAATAGAGGGCAAAGTAGGAGCTGCCGTAACATGGTGGGAGGGGGGAAAGGAGACCGCATACTCCATTTTCAATCTGCATCCCTCGTGTACAGTTTTCCAATCGGAAATGTATGCGCTCCACAGGGCGACACAAATGGTGAAATCCAGTAGAGAACCCATAGTGAGTATACTGAGTGACTCAAGATCCTCGCTCGACCTACTAAAGAATCCCAAAGCCACCCATCCCCTGGCAAAATCCATCAAAGAGTGCATAGAGGAGATCAGAGCAGAGGGAAGAGAGGTGCGGCTGTTTTGGTTAAGGGCACACGTGGGCACTGCTGGCAACGAAAGAGCCGATGAGCTGGCAAAGTCAGCAGCACTATCTACAGCAACCCAAGACTACGACAAAATCCCCCTGTCCTACATCAAGAGGAAAATTAGAGAGGAGTCGGTCCGCATATGGCAGGACCGCTATGAGACCTCCAATACAGGGGCGGTCACCAAAAAGCTACTCCCGGATGTTGACAAAGCGTACCGAATCGTGAGAGCAATAAAGTTGACGCCCCATCAAGTGCAAGCCTTCACAGGACACGGTGGGATAGCCGAATACCTACACAGGTTCAAACTAAAAGACAGCCCCGGATGTGAGTGTGACAACAACATCAGCGAGTCCGTGTGGCACATCATCCTAGATTGCCCACGTTTTCTGGCAGCTCGACGGGAACTAGAAGCAGAGATAGACACGCGACTAGACATGTCGGGACTACAAGATGTCCTTGAAAATAAAACCAAAAGACCACACTTTCTGGAGTATGTGGACAACATCTTCCGCATAGCAGTTAGAAGAAATAGTACTCTAGCCAACCAACACCCCCAACAACAAACATCGTCTAATATCCAGACTCCCGTTCCGATTCCAACACAAACAACAATCTCTGTGTTACCCAATGCTCCAAACCACATGCCTATCAAGCAATTGTTGGCAGGTGGAGAGCACGGTGAACCGGGTGTGAGGATTAGAAGTATAGCCTTATTCATGGACAACAACAGCGAGAGACTCGGTATAAGCTTCTGCTTTGTGGGCCCCAAAAAACGTGTTGGCATATCACCAGGCCTAGCCCTTCTGCTCAAGGGGAGTACATCCAAAACAAGCATGAAACGTAAAACGTTCGAGGCATTACCTGCAACGGAAATATTGAACAATCCATGTCGATTGGTGCGAACACAAAACAAGTTGATCGTGCTATTCGTATGGGGAGTGAAGACTTCGTTCGAGCAGGCATGCACTGTACTCTCAAAAATCGGATCGGCAGAAGAAGACGCCGACACACCCCGCAAAATAAGTGTCGACGCAATGGTAGTCGAATACCGGAAGGGTGAAGTCGCTGATCATTATGGCTGCATCCAAGCCTCAAAAAATCATGAGGTAATCGTGTATGAGGACAGAAAGGAAGACTTGAGCTTCCTCAAAGCCCACAGACACGCAGCAGAAACAGCGACCAAAGACCCAACACGGGGCTCGACCGAGCAAAGCGGATCGGAGCGTCTTCAACGAAAAGTAGCTGACGAAAAAGCCGCAGCAGAACAGAGCGGCAGTCCAAAAGAGGGTCAAAACCAGACGAAACGCATAGGAGCCTTCAAAAAATTCATTGGGGCAGTAGTAAAGGGGGTGAAATCAAAAATGTTTAAACGACCAGCACAACCATCTGCTGCGGTGAAAGAATTTGTGAGGAAGCCCCCGCCATGCCCAAAACAACCAAAAGCAACAATGACGAGAGCCAACATGGGGCAGGTCATCCCACCTACTCAAACACTAGACCACACAAAAAACGCACATCAAACGGCACAACTAGCTGCCGCAGTGGAGGAGTTTGTGAGGAGGCCCCCTCCTGGTCCAAGACAACAAATTGCAACCAGAACGAGAGCCGACATGGGGCAGGTCATCCCACCTACTCGAATACCAGCGACGGGGACAGTAGACCACGCATTAAACGCTTTTCTCGAGTTTATAGCAATCACAAGAGCGACCAAGCAGGTCAATTTTGAGACTTGTAAAAGCATCCTAGAGGCCTTCCAAAACCAGAACCTAAGTTTGTTGAAGGTTAGACTCGAGGAAGCAGATGCTGCCATATACAACAACGAAACATCCCAAGTCCTCATGGGGAAAATGTCTGGGAGTTATATGGCGGCATATAATGCGACAAGTGGCTTCGTGACCCTAGTCGAAGGGGAGACTCTAGAGGATGGCCTACCAAAATTCTACACTCCACAAAACGACCCCATAGTAGTCACCGCCCGTTGCACAAAGATCATGCTGGACGATAAGATCCTGGAAATGGCGAAAACCATCTCAGGCACTCTTGGTCCCGGAGCAGCATGGGAAAAATGGGTGGTACCAAAAATAAAATGGGTGAATGGGGTCCCCGGATGCGGCAAAACGACATGGGTAGTAAGAAACTTCGATGAGGAGAAGGAAGTTATAATCACCACCACAATCGAGGCAGCAAAAGACCTTCGCGAAAAAATAACACCCCGCGTAGGAGAAGCTGCAGCCAAGATCAAAGTGCGGACAATGGCTTCCGTGCTAGCTAATGGATTCAAAGAGCCGAAAAGTTGTAACCGCCTAACGGTTGACGAGGCTCTAATGAACCACTTCGGATCCATTATTTTGGCAACTCGGCTGTCTGGTGCTAGCGAAATTGTCCTCATCGGAGATATCAACCAACTACCCTATATTGACAGAGACAATCTGTTCAATATTCAGTACAACAGACCAAACCTGGTAGCCAACATCAGCCAGGAGTTGTTATGCACGCATCGGAACCCAATGGATGTAGCGTATGCCCTAAATGAGATATACTCAGGTATATACTCCTCAAAACACCACGTACACTCCCTGAAGCTGAAGAGGTACACAGACGCGCAAATACCTAGCACCCTCCCAAACACCTTATTCCTGGTTCACACCCAGGAAGAAAAGGCATCCCTTACCAACCAGGGATACGGGGCTGCCACGGGCTCACGCGTCCTTACCATACATGAAGCTCAGGGATCTACGTACGAGTCGGTAATCATTCTCCAAACAAGACCAAAAAGGTTGCAAATCCACGAGAGTGTACCGCATGCGGTCGTAGCAGTGTCGCGTCACACTGTCAGCTGTGTATATTACACAGATGACAGTGATGACGCCATAGGTAGGTTCGCAAAACGGGCGATGGCAGCAACAACCGACCAAATCCTCTCTCAAAACCTAAAAATGGCCATGAAAAATAGAGACAATAATGTCGTAGAAGCTCAAATACGCGCGGGGATTTCCTCCGGGGCAAACAAGCAAGCAAACTAGACTGTAAAATGCAAACTGTAGAAAATATAAGTAACAAGTTTAATATTATATTATAAATCAAAATAATAACAATAGTAATATGTAGTGTAAATAGGTATTGTAATAAACACATAAAAGTTAATAATATGTATCCTAGATAGTATAAATTAACACAGTATATATATAGTATGTATAAAAATAATGAATATAAATGTATTAGAATAATTTATTTATTGCGCGGACCAAGATGTCCAAATTGTGAAAATGTTAAAGAAAAAAAAAAAATTTGTAAAACTTAATCTAAAAAGAGTACGGACCACGTGTCTGTAGTAAGTAGTTTAAATCAATAAAAAAAAAAAAAAAAAAAAAAAAAAATGAGGAATACTTCGTCTACGCACATTAAGCATTAAGGTACAACCTTACCATAATCGGGATTATTCTTATCATAAAACTGTGCGGCAATGTAAAGTAAAATGCACTAGTGCGTTATAAGCTGCATTAAGATACTTAAAATGGTGCAATAAATGTCACTTTACGAGCAAGTGTTGAAAAGTATTTTATCCCCATAGTAAAATTGAATAGTGTCACTTTATATTATTTGAAACATACACTTATGATTCAAAATAATGTATTTGAATGTGACTTGAATAAACTGTAAAATAAAATAGAATACAATTTTATGGTATACCTAACTCCCACACATGAAAATTATGGTTCGATTTTATTACAACTAAATAGACATAGTTAGGTACATCATAAATGTATCCAAATTTATGATTTTATTATATTCGATTGATATTTATTTATTTAGTTAAAAAGATACAAGCTATGAAACAAACTATTACCCGAACAGTAGCAAAAACGTTCGAACATTCCTGAGAGACCAATAATTGTAATAAATGAATAATCAAAAAGTATCCCTGAGACGTTTAGTTGAACAGATTTATACAACTTCTTGCAATATCTTTACAATATAGTAGTTCAGTAATTCCGTACACTACGCTATCGCCGCGTCACTGTATACAAATAAACTTACTTTCATTCCAGTCAGGTGCTGGTAATCCAATGCACAATTATCGACTCTTGCAATATACCAACAACATTTTAACTACTGTATGCGACGACTATATCTATATTAGACTATATCTATATTATTATGAAAGTAATCAAGACATCCTAAGTAATTAAGCAACTCCACAGTGATCTAAAGTGAAAGCTAATAATAGAGAGCGTAACAAATTGCAAAACAGCATTAATAAACAGATCACTGCTTAAAAGAACGTATAATTAATGCTGATGTTTAAACATAGATAAAAACCGACTCCAATTACCGAAATAACAGCGACTGACACGGCAAAGTTAACAAACTGAAAAAAAACTGTAATTATCCAACCTAGAGACCTATTTGCTTGAAGTGATCTCTTCCTTCCACGTAATTTCCTTCGACTTCCAAAAAAAGGGGAAAAAGAAGGCAATTAAGATCAGCAAGTCTGAATTTATGGAGGGGATCTAAAATCAGGGATATTTGGCGTTTCGTAATTAGCGTTGCGTGTTGCTTAATAACGCTATTATAAGAATAAGTGGCGGTTAAAAGTTTTCTTTATTCGTTTTACAAAAACCGAGTAATAAATTTCAGTGTAATAATTTTCTAAATTATGTGAATTCGTAAAAATAAAATTATCACCGACGATTTTTGTAAAAGTAATTCTTTATTGTTAATAACTAGCTATCCCCGCGTTTTTACCCGCGTTCCCGAGATAAAAAGTAGCCTATGTACTTCTCCATACCTTAGGCTATCTGAATTCCAAATTTCATGATGATTCGTTGAGTAATTGATGTGTAAAGGCGTATCAAACAAACAAACTGACTTTCGTATTTATAATATTAAGTTAGGATAGCTAGCAAACTGCCAGGTTTATAAAATAGGTTGTGATAATAAACCAAAAATTCCATCAAATCAATGTAAGCCTTGTCATCTCAACATTACACTACAAACAAAAAGTTGTGTAAAAACCAAAATAACAGAATAAAAGAAAGGTGAGCTAAAGTACATTAAAATTAACACAAAGGCAGAAAGTTACGGCTACCTCAGAAAGTAGGCAACAAAATAAACAAAGTCGAAATAATCTCGCCGCAAACGAACTCTTCCATTAAGACCCGGGACTCGGTACTAAAGACATGGACCGCGGGTAATTCCTCGGTTTCACGGGTAAACACGCCCAGGGCAAGCATCTCCTACTACAATGAAAAATCATTGCGCGTTTTCTTTTTTAATCCGCCCAGATTGGTTTTTTAATTATGGTTACATCAGAGCTGGGAGGTATTCGTTGATCACTTAATTATCTGAATATTTTACGTACTAATATTTACTCTCTCTACTTAGCTTCCAGGTTTTAGCCGCGTTCCCGAGGGATTTAATATTTTCTCATGACGAAAATTGTATACCTATCTTTATTTCAAAACCCATACAAACTTTACGATAACATAAGTAACCTTAGTAGATGTAGAGCAAACAAAATACTCAATTTTAATTATTTGTCTTTAATGTTGTATATTTAAGAATTATTTAAGTATGGCCACCTTTGGGGCTTATCTCTTAATGATGTCATTGTAAGTTAATTTTATTACGAACCTATCAGGGTTACTCTGATCCTATGCTTCTTACCCGACATCTCTTTGTTTCTATGACTGACAGCATATTTGATTTTGCTTGCTTGCTGTTTAGTTAGCTTGTTTGATTTTGCTTGCTTGCTGTTTAGGGAATGAAAAATAAACCAAATATTTAATCTTGTCATCAAAACTATTAACACATTACTCTTATTGCAAAGGTTCATTAGTTGTTCAATTGTTCATTGATTCTAAATTATGAAGTACGGCAATTCATCAAGTGAGAGAAGAATTGGAACTACATCAGTGGAGAACCGCACTTAGAATTCAACTAGCGGTCGCGCGTCGAGTCAAAGATGGCCGAAGGTTTATTTCCATTTTTAAATGAGAGCGGCTGAGAGCTTTGTCGGCTTCGAGTTTGTGCTCTGCGTTTTAAGTGGATTAAATCGCTCCACGCTCGTAAAACCCACAAGTGCTCCAGCTAAGAATTAAAGTAACCGTTCGACTTTTGCATGAGAAAGTGCTCGCGGGACCTTGCTTCGCACTCACCCCGAGAATTTGATCCAAACCATTATTTATTTTTTCAAGGGAAGCTCTTCGATTTCTGAATACCATTGCTTTATACATACTTCACAGAAAGAAATTCATTAACACCGCTCTATAGAGTCTCGTTCAGATTACCAAGCATCCTACGCTTCTAAAAACTTTAACGTTGAAATAGAAAAGCTTACTGCGTCGTTTAAAGATATACGATTGTGAGCAAACTAAGTCAAAGAACCGCAATAAAAAGACAATAATAAATAGCTCATGATGCTTTGGCAGAAGGCATGGTAACTGCTCTTGAATTTAAATGGTATATTTAGACCACGTCCAGTCGTTTAGAGAATAGAAACGGGTTCATTGAATGGTTTGCCAACGACAGCCGGAATGTTTACGAAAAACGAACGAAAAGTTAGGTAATACAAACAAAACACACTGTCTCATTAATCTTTTTTATATCGTTTTCTTAGATTTTGAGACAGTTTTAGATCTTCAATGGTCAATGACGTTACAATCTAAGCAAACATAAATAGAATAGATTCAATTTAAATGTATAAGAATGAAAGTGAAATAGATTGTAGTCACGAATGAGGAAGACAATTTCACCTGTCTCCAAAAGATTCAGTGGCAGTAAAACAATAATCGATTCCAGTGCCTTCCGTAACGTCTGGCGTCGAACTTTACTTTAAAATGGGTATAAATTGCAAAACTTGGGAATTATTTGCGTCGCTCCTCCTTAGCAATTTACTCAGTTTTTCCAGAGTTTCATTATAACAAGTTTAATTGAAGACCGCGTCCGGTACATAAATTTAAACTTTTGGCATGCATTTTAATCTGCTTACCGGTAGTTAGCCATTCGCGAGGTAATGGCTACTAAATGAGTTTCTAGTTTGCTTTAAAATGTCCAGTTGTTAATAAAGCGGGTATATTGTTTATGGTAGAGGCTTTTGCGGTTACAGCGGTTATTCAGAGGCTTTAGTATGATACATTACATACACTCAAAGGGGTTTCTACACCCTCTCTTCGTTTTCCATTACTCGTGTGCAAATCCTGAGGATGGCTAAACATTATCTGGATGACTACTGAGTCATACCTGTCATCTATCTATGTTTTTCATAACATGTCTTCTACTTATGGATTTCTTACTTGCTAACGTTTTTATTGACTATTTGGTCTGCATTTTATTTAAGATTCTTATGGGGTAGATTTTCTTTGCGCTTATTAAAATATGAGTGGAATACGCTATCTTAAATTACACACCTTCGCATTGGCTAATAATCAATATCCTGGGACATTCCTCACACACGGTTATCTGATCCCAATTAAGCAGAGCTAATGAATGGATTAATTGATTTATTTTATTTTATTTTATTGTAATATAAAAAAATATATAAATAAAATGTTTTGGAGAAAATAGCCAATATAGTCAGATTGTCCAAAAAAAACCTGCTTGCCTGTTCTTCTCAGTTGAAGGCTGATTTACGAACAGGAAGCCAATTCTCACCGACTCGAAATTGATCGCTCGATCAAAAAAAGTACAAATTCGAACTTTTATAGTGTAAATCACGTTACGTTATTCTGGCAATTTCGGGGACGGCATATTTAGAAGGCAAACCAGTCAACTCGAGCTTTGATTGGTCGGGATCGTTCGAATTGTCTCCGCCCCTCTAAACTTTGCAGTCGAATAGGACTCGAACCGTAAGTTCGATTCGAAGGTTATTTCGAAGGACGCGAGAATTGGGTCCCTGGTGGTAACTTCAGTAGCTTTGACCTTTATAAGTGCCCTACTAATTGACTAAATGGCTTTGACATTAAGATTAAATATTCATTATATTTTTCATCATAATAGGTACCTACATACAAGATGAGTATAATATAAATAAAGCATGAGATAACAATATACCCGACTTTATCGCTTACCTAAACGATTTCTTCCAACAGACCTTTGGGTAATAGGATTTGGTAAATATTAGCATAACATAATATAATAGGTACAAATTATGCAAAGATTTTATCATCAGTGTCAATCATTTTAATATGAAATTAGTAATCAAGTCAGGTTTAGAGGAACTCGACAAACATGTAAACGATAAGTAGTAAATTATATATTTCAAAGCCTATGATTACTGAGTTGAGTATAATATAGTAGTTCGTAATTTATGCTCATCAAGAGGACAGATGCGGACAAGCTAGGAGTCACCATTAAGGCTCTGTCATAAAACTGGTCCCGTTTGCATCAGTGTAGGTAAGTATCTGCCAGGGGTGGTGAAATTACTTTGCGATATTCTACAAATTAGTTAGCTGAATATTATTTTCAATATTTGCAGAATTATTATCTTTTACTTGCTGTTATTGATCAGAATTCAATGGCTTCAAGATTGAGGTTTCTTTTTTATCTCCTAATAATTTATCCATCATTTTCTTCTTATCCTTTTCTGTTTCAACCTTATTTTTCATTGTCGTTTTACCTATCAATAAGCATTTCTAAAAATCATCGAAGTGAAAAACATTTTTTATAGTGATGTAATCTACCGTAGTGATTTTGCAGAATTCCATATTATTTTATAGAGAAAGTACACAGGAGAGGCCACAACTCACAAGATGGTAAGAGATGATATGGCCAAAAGTGGCAAGCACACAAAGCTGAGACAGCACTGGCTCTCAAGTGCATCTACCGAGAATTAAATTCAAAATACCAGCACAAACCGAAGTAAGTAATTTATCACGACCCAATAAATTTCAAGGCAGTTAGTTACATCACGCGTCCCTAGTTAACCGCACGGTGACAGTCCGGTCCTTTGTGAGGTAGACGCCTGTCTGCTTCATGTTATACCATTACCTCCATTGTGTGCGATAGGTTCAACACACCCGTGACATTCGTAGATGCATTAATTTGATTCATACTTTATAACAATGAGATGAAAAAACTAGTGAGACTTAGTTGTTGCGGATATTAGAGACATAATGAATTTAATAAGTCACGCTTGGTACCTATAAGTAGTTTTTATTAAGTTGTTTTGTTAGTAAACATTTAATTGTTAAGTTATTGTTAAGTTAGTGGTCACAATTTTATTATTATTATGCTCTGATTAGGTAAGTGACTACTTGGATACAGGCATAGCTAATCTAGCAGGAATTGGGTAAATGTTGTGAATTAACTTAGAACTAAAATTAGCAAATTGATTGAAGACCTCTACAGAAACGACGAACAATTTGAGATTATTAGAAAATCTGTAGATGGATTATGATTCGTATAAAAAATATAATATTAATTATACATGAATATCAATTGATATGAAATTGAAAGTAAATCATATCACTATAAAAACTACTACTAACTTAATAACATCGATAAATTCTTTGGTTTACAATAATTTATATAACTTACCAACCAATGGATAATTGCATAAGGTGTCAAAGATTACGTTATAAATGTTTTAATTAAGTATATTAACGATTTCTAATGAATACAACAGGTTATGTTGGACAGAAAGGAAGTTAACTAACTCATAAAATCATTCACAGTTATATTTTATGGGTCAAGTTAGTGATGAGACTGTAAATAACGCATGTGTTGTTACTGTGTTCACATTAAAAGATGTAAAGGGAAATTGAGTTGGTGAATTAGATATATTTATGATAAATATAAATAGAACAAAGTCAGATGTAGAACAAGAACTAAGTATTTAAATTCTGTTAACTAATTTACTATTTAAAGGCAAATGGAAAAAGAGTGTGATCGAGACAATGACTTTATTGAAAGAGAAAAATTGACAAGTCATAGACTAATAAAAAAGGTTTATGTTAGAATCGAACATACTCCCGACAGAATAATTACACGATACTACATAAAATATGTGAATTAATTACTACTACTTGTATTACATAGCATATTAAGATAGTTTGACAGTGGACTGTAGAGTTGTAGGGTTTCAGTTAATTAGGTTAACAATACATCTTTAATGATAAGTCATTAAAACTACGTAAATACAAATATAAATTAATTCAAATAGAAACTTAACATCTGAGGTAGAAAGTACCTCTACTCTACCTCTATTCAAATAACTCCTGATACATAGAAGCACAAATATTTTCATTGCATTAAAATATCAACGCATGAAGCTTTGATTTTGTATAATTACTTGTGAGTGGCAGGTAACTAAAATTTATCAGAATGTGAAAACTATTAAGTAATAAGGCAAGTCTGAATTGTAGGCAAACGATTATTTGGAGTCTAGTAGCTTAAACGCTAAATTACTCTGTCGACTTCTTGAAGGCCATTTATTACTCTTATCACAAACAATATCAACTAGAAAGAAAATGTACAAAGCCATTTATCTTGGAACAAAGATTTCCGAAGCAAGTTTATTCAGTAGCCACTATCGGAATAGCGAATACTATTAAGAGATCACGAATCTAAAATAGCATTGCACGCCCCACAAGACAAGTAGAAAACACAAAATACAAGAAACACAATGGATAATGCAACGCTATTTAGCTTGCATTAGAAACGGGAATCCTGTACAGAAATAAATCTTTTACTAAATATTTTGTATGAATGCATACTGCCTCGACTTAATAATGAGAGATGATAAATAAAAACAAAAAAAAGTAAATATGGATAGTTTTTAAAATGAAAATACGACAGAGTAATTAATAAATTTATATCATTATTTATAGCTATTATCGCGAATATTATTCTCATGATCACACAATTATGGCATAAGAAAATCAAAAATAAAAACACAAAATATTATCTAAACGCAACACCAAGTGAATCCAAAGCTGAATCTAAATGCTTACAAGCAAAACGCAGTCAAACTATCCATAGAGATCGCAAATCCAAAATAACGCGTCCCGTCGCGTCGTATGCTGAACAAAACAAATGGTACCACAATAAGACGAGGTTCCGCGTGCCACCGCGGAGGCGATGCGACAGTCTGAACAGGATTTATGTGTGACAGACTCACCTGCCCCCCTTATTTTGTTAAATTCGAAATAGAGTTTGTTTCATTCAAGCTTCTCTTGGATTCTCCCTAGCTGGCACTGGGCACTGGCAGTAGTTTATTTCTTGAGCAGGCGAATTGTTTTTTTAATGAAGATTTTCTTATCAAAAACATTTTTCTGAACATCTATAATAAATGACTTGAAAGGTGTTAATAATTTTCCACTATAATTTTCAACTATAAAATAAGCTTCCACTTGCGTGTATTTTTATTTTATTGTGCTAATCATTTACATTTATTTTTATTTATTTATCTTTCATTTAAAATCTTTAATGATTTGATGTTTAATATTATAATTTAAATCAACCCTGATAACCCTTAAGAGTTATTAATAAATTTATGTCTAGTTACAAGTAAATATTTATAGCTCAGAGTTATTAACCTTAGCTTCATGAAATATTAATTTATCATAACAAATGAGTAATTTGTCATCTAGTGAATTAAGTTGTTTATTTTTATTTTAAGAACCATCAAGACGTCACGTGTAGACGGATTAGTTTCCCCCTAACCTTCCGAAAAAAGTCCGTATCGTTAATAAATAAACTATTAATCTTCTTCAGTAACAACTCCAGTTCATTTTGCCGGAAACACAATTTGTAGTTGGCTATACTAACAAAATTTATGTCCGATACTATCTTTTGAAAGGACACTACCTCATATTGCCTGAACACAGGCGTGACCGTAGTAAATTGGGAAACAATTTGGGATCTTTCATGTACTATTAAAGCTGTAAAAGCTGTTCGCAAATAGTTACATTTAGATACTAAAAATAACAACACTCGTTCCATTAAAGTACTGCAATTAAACTTGGCAATTATTAGTGTAAATATGATACCAATAGACAGACATACACCAGGGAGACATGAACCTGCAAATGGTTTGTATCTATGCAATACCCATCCCATTATAGAAACACTAATAACTAGACATGTTATTAACTGAGAATTACGTAAACAATAACTATTGGAATACAAAACTACCACGCATTCTCGTAAACTTTAATACGACAGCAAATATTGGAAAGACGTCTTAAGAGTTATATTTCGAAATATTACCCGAGTAAATCGCATAGCAGAGCACTTTGCTCGGAGAGAAATGTGAAATCTATAACAAATGGAATCGGTTGGTTATGGAGTTTTGATGTCGTGGATGATGCGTGTCTACATTCTCATGGTAATAAAATAATACAGTCGCATCGCTTATAATGTGGTTGACATCGTATTTATGAGACAAATAAAACTGTATATCCGCTTGTGGAACAAGTTCAAATTTTTATCATTATGATAGGAAAATACAATTTTAAATTGTGTTTATATCTGAATGAAGGTTCGCAACAAATTTAATTATAGGATAACTACAAATTTACATATATCTAATAGGTAAAGAATAAAAATAATTTGAAGGCTAATTATTTCGTTTTAGAAGTCATAACTCTCATGACTGCACACTTATAAAATAAAGTGATTGATGCAAGAAAGTACTGAAAAAGCCATGACAAAACAGTTATTGATTTAATTGGGCAACAAAACAGATTGACAATGACGAATTATTTCCTCAAGAGTCAAAGCTCAATGGAGCATAAACCACACACTGCATTTTAATTTGAACGTGGGTGCATAACACGCCGGGTGATGCGATACTATCGTCCAAGTAATAACACGCCTGTGAAATAACATGGAATTACTTGTGACTCATAGAACTTAGACATTGACAGAGCATTGTAGGTAAACATTTACATAATCATAAAACACACATATAAATTCCTTGTACGCAGTCATAGAATTTTGAATACCTATATAATGAAAATGGTGCGAAATCTATGAATCTTAAGTAATCGGAAATGCTTAGATTTAAGCAAAGGGTCAGTGATCAATTTATATTGTATACCAAGATTTATTCTGCAATATTCTCGTTGGCAGTAAAGCAGAGCGTCCGGATTCTGTTACCTATAAAAGCCATAAACCACGCAGTGCATAAACAAAAGCATTTGAATGTCACACGTGGGCAGCGAGCGACTGACAAGCGATGCGTGCTACACATCCAACTGAGCAAAGCTGTACACTCGTAAATATTCCGATTCGTGTCGTTGGCTATTGACATCGAAATAGGTACAATCGATGGTGGGTGAGTCATATTTTGAAACAGATTTTATTAATAAAATTGAGATAACATTAGATTAAAATATTACAGACAAATTTCTTAGTATCACAATGTAGTCAAATGAAGAAGATGAAAGCTTAATCGACAGCCAACAATTATTCATCTAAACTTACAAAATAAAGGATGAGAACTCTAATTTTAAAACGTCCAATCTGTCAACGGTCGAGCGCGCGTGTTGTGCGACGACGAATGGTTGCAAACGATACCTACATCTGTTGTCTATTTTCAGATTTGTCACTGCCAAGACAACCGTCTGCGCCGGAACTTGAAACACAACTCTTTTTTAACATAAAATTACTTTATGACAAAAGGAAATCACACAAATGATAATACTTTTAAAACTGGAGAAGTATTTGATTTTAAAAGTTTGGGTCCGAAAATTTCGAGGCAATCACTTGAAAAGCGGAACGAGCAGCTTCCCTCCCGCCTTCGTCGCTTATCGCAAAGCTTTGTACTCGACGCATTAAGCTAATTTGAATGGTGAAGGGCCGCTCAAAAAACCGTTGTTCAAATTCTTCTCTTTAGTCAGGCGGTTGTCGGTCTGATTGTGGGAGCCGACGCGACTGCATGAACACTGCATGGATTGCATTCTGTACGTCGCACAAGAAGACAGCCGCATTGATGGCGGGTTTTTGATTTCATCCAATTGTATGCACACCAGGAGCTATTTGCATCATGTTTATGTATATTTATACCCATAAAATTCTCGACTTTATAACCACCTCGCGATATTGTAACTCATTATTATTTATCAACAGGAGAGTTAATAAATAATGAAGGTTTATTTAAGAACCGACATTTATTTAATTGTCGACAGATCAACAAATAGTCTGCTGGATTTAGAACTTAAAAATAAGTCTTTCAAGAAGTTGAAATCTGATAAGTTGGAAATCTCAGGTTGTCATCACTTAAACTAATAAGCAATATTTTGACGATAAAGTTCCCTATTGGGCTGTAAATAAGGTTACAAATGAAAACACGACCACTGTGATGAATGTCCAAGACAGCATCGTGGGCGAAACCGGTGACAAACGACCCGCTCTGTCACGTCTGTGATAAATAACTGATTATGTTACACTGCATTTTGCCTTCATACTTAATTGACAACAGCTATCTAGGCGGCATAACATTGTTAACCGACTTTGATTACTAATCGAGCACCTTTAACTACAATTCATAATTACCCCGTCAAATAATGATATATCTGACAATTATAACAGCAGGTACCGGATAAAATGGAAGCAATATAAAGCTTTCCACGCTTGAAACTTGCACCCTGTGGAGTTGATATATTTTTTATTGCCTTATTATTTTATTGGCATTGCAAGCGCAAACTGCCTCTCGTTTTTACGGTTTACTTTTTACCGATCCCGGGGCAATAAATTCCACGAGGTTTAAATGAACCTCAAACGAACACACGCCTCGAGCTTGCATTGCTGGCGCATTAATATTGGCTTACATCATTTGTTATTGCTCCGTCTTGTGTGCGTCTTGAAGCTTAATAAGGAACCAGAATGGTATGAATGAAGTCGTTTGAAATACCGCACAAACACACTCGACTCCATATACAAAATAGTTTCTTTGATGTTTAAGTCGCACACGTTATAATAATTTGTAAATACCAAATCGGATATTTTTTTGTTGGGGAAAAATAAGTAAACAACCGAAAATAACAAGCGAAATGATCGCTCACCAAAATAGTAATGTTTATTCTGGTGCCATCGTCTGGTAGTTAATTGCTGCATTTTTTCCGCGCCCGACTGCCACGGATTCCGTAATTTGTCTTCTCAGAAATGAGTCGCGTCGTCGAATGCAAGCGACATGTAGATACGGCCCGTTTTTTTGTAGATACCCCTCGGATTTCAGCCGGCGTAAATTACGTTTTAGTAGAATGCCCCGGGGAAACGTTAGACGGGTTCTTTCGTAATTACTGTTTTAACTGCTGGGACAGAAATGTCAAACGTAACTTATTTTTGTGGTTGAAATTTCCGCTGATATATATTTTTTATTTTATTTTTATTTGGGCTAGAAGTCACCTTTTATTTGGAGATTGTTTTAAAACGAGGCTGCGGAGTGCGATAAAAATGTATGGAGTGAATAATTGAAATCAGAGTCGGAATAATAATGCGGTCGACGCAGTCAATACTTTGACGACCACAATGCGGTTTTGTGCTTTACGATCACTCGGAAGATTTACGCATACCGCTTATACTATTTACGCGGAACGCTTTTGGTATTTACGATTAGGCTCACGCATATTACGCGAGTATAATACCTCGGCCATGACCCGCGATGCCGCAGACTGAAAATACGATAGTGCCTAACCGCAACATCGCGCGACTAAGAAACTATTTCTTGCTATAGTAACCAAATTTACTAAATTAAACGTAGATGTAAGCCGAAGATAGAAGTTATTTCATTAACATTATAAAGACGCGAAAACGAGAAACGAGCTTTGTAATTTTACTCAAAGTTATGATTATGAAATCTAGATAAGAATGTCTCTTAATATTTTGTTTCAGCAGACTACGTTTTACTCAATCTTGTTAAAATAATTTATCTAAACTTATTAAATGACCGTATTTACCAATTAATTACATTTTGCATTATACAACTATAGGAATATAACATTTGAATTTTATATATCTCAACAATTAGGTTGAGTATATTGCAATTAAAATATTTATGACCTTTGATGTTTGCCAGTGGTTTGTTTAGACCATGTTTAGACGTAGCACTTGAAAATGATGAATTATTGCCGCCATTACAAGTGGTTGTGGCCTGAAAGTGGTTAGGTCGGTCTTATCTCGAATACATAATGACTAAATAAAAAGCTATTAGGATAAAAATAGGGCTAATGGTAATAGTTTTCACTCAAAAAGTAGCTTATACAATTATGTTATAACAGACGCCCTAGAATTCAATAAATAAGTGACAACGAATAATCTCGCAGATTCCATTGGACGCTAACGAGATACCCATAGGTATTATCTGTAATGCCTATAGAGACACCTATTAAATATTTCATACATATCCCCATGAATAAAATGTATTACTTATCTATTCATATTATTAGCGTGTGTCAAAGCTTAGTCCTGCTAGTTCTCTGTAGACACTTCCAGCAATTCATTCTAATATGTAGTTCCATTGTTTTGCAAAATCTTAATCCATTACCGGTTACAAACCCAAGTTCTAAACATAGACTTGCACAATGCCTATCGTCAGTTCTGGTGCTACAAATTACAGTTTGTTTTGTACGGCCAATAATTACAGTCACATGTTATCGCAGGTAATAATCTAGGTGCAGTGACAGTCAAGTCTGGCTGAAATTGTTTTGTGTTATCTATTTCCATTGATGGTTTGGTGTAATTAGATGTGGCGTTATTTATGGGAAATACGTGGATGTTTTGTTACCTTTTAGGAATATTTTAAACGTTTTGAATAAAGCGGCATTGCATGTTATTTAAATTAATACCCTTACGAACTTTTATAGGAGTTGCCTGAGGGGTATGTCAAGATTTGATAATTAAGAAAGAAAATATGATCTGAATGAAATTAATGAAGATAAGGTACCATGTTTTAGTAAGATCAAATTTACAAGTTATACAAACCAAATAAATCTAAATATTCAGCACATATAAAGTTTAAAGAAAATTAAAGGTAGCAATAAAAAACAAATCATTGAGAGGAAGGTACAAATTTAGACAACAGAGACGCGAATTGCCTTTAAATGAGACATTCTCAACAGAAATTGAGTATTGAAAAGGAGACAACGACATTACTCGTGCAATGAATCGTTTATAAGGAAACAATCTGAATTAAAGAATAATCTTACTATTACGATTGCAAAACTTTTATCACGTATTGAATCTAAAAAGTAAATAGTCAATCCATTTTAACATTTGACAACAACTAGCTCTATTGAATACAATATCGATAAACTTGTTAATAAAACTACTTTAATTTGAATATTTTAGTTGAACACTTTGACAATCTATCGATAGTAATCTTATCGTTTCGAAATATCTAAGTGATCTATTTGATAATTCGTTGTTTGTGGCAATTAGAATGCTAAGTATTATAGAATCAACACACACGATAAATGGAAATGATTATCAAGATGAAGTAACATATTCTGAACATGTATTAGATAGTGTAGGTGCAGTATCTACGATCAATTCGATAGCGCAGCACAAACTATTCGAGGAAGTAAAAACGGTAGAGTCGAAGCGGCTAGACGCATTAAATATTGAAATATTTAGCGCCAAGCATGCACGTGAGCTGGAGCTGGGAAGCACTTGCAATATTCAAGTTGAACTTGGCAGACACCTAAGTTGGCGGAGTACCTACACTCTTTATCTATTTACATAGTTCTGAGAGGCATAGTTTTACAGCTGGAAATATCTGTTTCAAGACGAGAAATAGAACGACAGAGATACAAAAAGACGTAAAGTTTTAACTATCTAAAGTACCCACAAGAATGAGCATGTAACAATAATTGTTAACCGAAAGGATTTGTTCATTAAATAGAAGTAGAAAAAGTACAATTAAATTATAGTACAACATAATGCTTTTGATAATAAGTTGTGTGAAATACTGTAATCAAAAATAAACAATTAAAAGTTAGAAATTAGTCCTAACTAACAACAACGACAACTTAATTTTCAATTGAAATAAATAGGTAATTAAAATTATGATAATAACTACTAAAACTTTCATAACTTATATTTTATAAAGCCTTAATTTTTTGATGAAATTAATCAGGTTTGGAAACTGGATAATTCCATTAGATCAACATTATGCAAGAGATATTTGGCAACATTCAATGTGCACCAGTTTTCATTCCATCGTCAGCGGAAGCTGTGCCAAATCTCTTCAAGTTGTTTTGCAAGAGGAGGTAAAGATTTCTAGTCACTAAACCATAAAGTTATATGGTGAAAACAATTCGATGATTTATATAAAAACTTTTCGATAGAATAAATGAAAATGTTTGTTTTGTGGAACATACATTTTTATAGCTTAAGAAGGTAATGTTTATTAGAAATAATGTATCAGGTGAAAATACGTAGACGATTATATCAAAGACTTATTTTTAAAGCATATTTGTTAAGCTCAATGTAAATATTATTTATTCGTTTTTCAATTTACATTTCATATACTTATTATGATATATAGGGCAAAAATAATATTTTAAAAAGTACTCGTTCTGTAGTAAATAACAAATTATGTTATGAAGATATCGAAACTATTATAAAAAATGTTTCATGTTTTAAAAATAATATAAGTACATAATATTCAAAAAATAACCAAGTCATTTTCCAGTAAAAATATTTGACTCAGCATTAAATTTCTTGGATATTAAAAAGATAATTCCAGGTTTCTTACTCATCAAAAATGAGCACATTTTCATTTTCATAAAAGAAACCAAATCAACTATGACATTTTTAAAACTGAAAAATAAGAGAATAATTTTATTAGTACTTACGAAGTCCATTACATTTTAAGTTAAACGATAAGTAACCTTATTCAGAGCAAGTTCCATGCAAGCGTGATTGCTAGTGACTGCTAATTCAATGAAAATAAGTGATCAATTTCGAGCACTATTCAAATTTATTTTCTCTAGAACGCCCATGTTATTGCACTAAACTAGCATTGGAATTGCTGCCAAATTGCTCCGCGTTGCTTTGCACGCGTCATTTACAGTTCCACTTGGACCATAGACTTCGTGGAATGAGTGACGAGCTGCAACGATTGTTACTATTACTACATACAAAGTACACGTATCCATCATATAAACATTTAAGTAATTAATAAAATTCTCGCTAGCATCAACATGATTATCTGCATAAAAAGTATCATAACGTTAGTAACAATATTCCACAGTTTAAGTCAATATTCTTACAGTCTTCAAATTCCATTACATTATTTTAAAAGCTTTTATTTAACTTGCCTTGTCAAATAAGTAAAACAGTTATTTCCAACCGTTTGATCTGAAAATTTATATATTGAGCATACACGATTAGTTCGGATGACAATGCAATAAAATTGTTTTTAAAACTTTTTTTATATTATTGTATTGTTTTGTAAAACAGTGATCAGATTTAAAAACAGATTTTTATAATCGACAAAATTAAGAATGAATAACTTTAAGGAAGGTTATATAATAATTGATGAAAGCACTCTGCTCTTCACTCTCGAATTCAAATTACCTAAAGATGACGTAACGCCTGCCTCCATTATATTATGAAATCAGGGTTCAATGAATCGATTGAATTCCCTTAAATAATTAATAAACATTCGCGGAGGAGACAAACGAAATGAAATATAAAGCGTTTCATTATTAACTAATAAATGAGTCAATTTGTCCAATTTGTCGGGCGAGTAATATTCTGAAACATCAAATACATTTCAAGTCCCATAGAAACAATAAGGGACACAATCTTCACACTGATTGTTTACGCCTTCGTGTAATTACTAAAGACGTAGAAGTACCAAATTACCCACAATAGCACCGCATGTACGCTCCGACGTCGTTTCCTTTAACTATCGAGCCGACGTACTACCACCTCCCTCTGTTTCTTCATAGGAATGAAAAGGAAAGGTGATAACGCAACCGTACTTTAAGCAGGTGGCTAATTCAATTTTAATGTTTCGACTCGATATAAAATATATTAAATCGATTCCACCCAGACAATCGATTGTAAAATGCCTGTAGTATTTTTAGATTCCTTTCGCGGATGCTCAGATTGTGGAATGAGCTCCCCGCCGTGGTTTTCCCAATGGAGTACAGCATGGACTTCTTCAAAAAGGGCGTGAAGAGATTTCTGCAGGGTCGGCAATAGGTTGCAATACTGGTGTTGCAAGCGTCCATAGGCTACGGTAACCGCTTACCATCAGGCTACCCGTATGCTTGTTTGCAACCAAAGTAGTATACAAAAAAAATTTTGCGGTACAAACGTTGACCAGTTAAACGTGTTTATTAATGCATGTCACTTTGCAGCAAAGGTTTTCTTTTATTATTGTTTAGTTTTCTAGCAAAATTGCATAGGGTGGGAAAATTAATAAGTCTTTGTCAGCGCTTTGTGTTTTCCATGCATAATTCCGTGCGAGGGTTTGCATTATTTTTCACAACTTTAAAGTTATCACACTTTGTTTAATATTAATTAGTTTCCATTTATGAAACACACATTTATAAAATGATAATAAATATTCATGCAGCATAATAGGAGTATGACTATCTCCGACAATTAGCGATATAGAACTAATCTTACAAAAGGCATATATGAATAAACAAAGTACTATCAATAGTATTTTTCTAATCCAACACAGCTCTATTTTTCTGTAACATTTCAGTCACATAATGGCATTTATTTTACGCCCTCTAATCCGTGCAGTCCCGAACATTTACGACTTCATTAGTCGAGATAATACGAACGTGCCAATTGCGTGGTCAACAAAAGAGACTCGTACGCAGGAAACTGTTGTGACACTAACAAGTGTTATATTGACAGCTGAAGAGGGTCCTCTGGCATGATCACTTAGGAACTTATAGAGTGGCTCTGTCATTCTGTTTCTTTCTAATGATGGGTATAAGTTTTAATGCGGATTTACTTTGATATAAATAATGTCTTTTGATTGCTATTGAGATTGAGATTTGGTAGGATACTTGATCTTACCAAATATCGATAATTTTAGTATTCTAACTAAAATAGTAAACATTATTTACCGATATTATTTCCGTATATTTGGATAGAAAATGTTTAATGATAAAAGCAAGAATTAATTCATTAATTATAACATACATATAGAGGGTCATGATTGTTCAATAATGTACGAAATACGTCGTCAATTATGTCGTCTCCCTCACTTAGTACCCGAGTGAGTCTCTTTGATCTTACTTACAAAAGGGATAGTTTTACCTACTGTACTCACCAACGTATGGTTACGTGGGTTAAGTTAGAAGAATCAACCTGTGAGCTTTTATAAGCCACTAGCTATCCGGGGCGTGACTAAGTTTACGTATGGTTTACGATGTGTCCTACCCTATACCCTACTATATGTAAGAACCTTTTACATAGTATTAGAAAACTTAAAAAAAAAGATGGATGAAATCGGTAAAGTCGTTCTCAAGTTATGGCGTGACCAAGGAAAATAGGGATTCATTTTTATAAATAGAGATATACAGGTCGTTGTTTTGGTCAGTGACGAGCGACTCAGGGTCGATAATACAAATTATACTGGTGCTAAAAAAAATATAAAAAAAATACTTAATTTTTTTTTAATAATAAAAATAAAAAAAAATAAAATTTTGAAAATCATGTAATAAGCTAAAGTGTAGACATAATACTCAACGGGAGTACGAGGGAGTAAAGGGGTGGGGCGATGGCGGCTTGCGCCTAGCTCTAGTCTGTGCACGTGCCTAGTAACCATACTTTGCAGTAATTTTATTTCAAATTGAATAAGGTATTTCTCAACATATTTACAGTATTTCATGGAATTAAGTCCATTTTTGGGGAATATATATTTTGTACTACCGCTCCTGGGTCGCTTGTCGCCGACCAAAACAACACCCTGTATATCTACATATATCAACGCTTATCTGATATTTTTCATTGGAATCAAAATAAAAAAGGTGATTCGTGTATTTGTAATATATGAAACGCTGTTTGGAAAAAGTAATCATTGTTTTAACTGTTTTACAAAAAACTTAAACCGACTTCAAAGTACACTAAGAAGTAATCAAATCCAGACCTGATGACAATGGGACCAAACGGGAAGTGTACCCTTCCAAACAAAAAAAAACAATATTCCAAATCGGTTTATAAATGACGAAGTTATGAAATAACAAACATAAAAAAACATACAACCGAATTTATAACCTCCTCCTATTTTGAAGACAAAAAGGTATACAAAATAATGTAGGAGTTAAAAAAATAATACATTTTCAATTGGCAATAATAAAGCAATATAATATTCGCAGACACATAAAACCATATGCAAAGAGCTACAAAGATCCAATTTCCTACTTAATACCCAAAGGTGCTTACATCCATTCACAAAATAATATACCAAGGGATCTCTTTTACTACTTCGTCATGTTATAAGCCTCCAAATGAAACAAACTGCCTATAACTTGCACCACATTAATAACAAGGTACGTGACTGCTGCGGGATCAATACGGTATAATAGCACCAAGTAAATGACAATGAATGGCTAGTAGAAGGCACCTCTACGCACTATGTTTGTCAACGAGTAGTAACGGGTACGCACGATGTGTAACAAAGTGTCTCAACAAATTTATGCAACTCGCCACAGCTTAAATAAGGCTTTGGAGTGAATTAGGATTGATCTTCCGGTACGTGACTGAGATCGATTGCAATGGCATAGGCGTTACAAGTCTGGGAAGTAATGCATTTAAATTGTATAGCAAAGGGTTCTACTGTGCAATTTTGAATCTTTTGTCCTATTCGTATGGGCGAGTATTTTTTGTACTCTTTTTAATATCAGAAGAATGTACGAGTTTTTTACCGAATATTTTTCCATACTTCTATGTATCTATCAGTTGAACATGGGCTTTGATACACTAATGTCTGTATGGTGTATTTACTGTAATTAGATTTTCTTTCTGGGACTCTGGCCTGGAACTTCTGCTATTTTACGACAAATCGCGTATCCACACAACCTCTATCCACATTAGAATAATATTATTCACTGGATTATAGGTTAATATTGCCAAAACAATTAGATATTCCAAGTTCTTCGCACATATTTGTGCAGAAACAACAAATATATCAATTAAATCGTATGTTATCCGTATAATACGATATTAGTCTGCATAACGGTGGTATATCGGCAAAATCAACACACGCTGGCGTGAAATCACATAGTGCGTTAACATCGATACGCAATTTACTATCGGAAGTGGTACGTAATCGCGTACTTAGTGATACGATACGCAATACGCATAGCATAGTGCTTTGAACATGTAAACTTGTAATATTGGAAACGTACGTGGAAGTGATTATAATTTTGGAATACGTTAGACGATGTTTGCTATAGGATACAGTTTGATTTGTTTAGGATACATTATTAATTAGAGTATCGGAACTTTGAACATGTTTATGTTTATTTTGAAAGTGGTGAACACAAATCTCACTTCTCACTAATCTCATCTCACTATCTCACTAATATCTCACTAATATTATAAATGCGAAAGTTTGGATGTTTGTGAGTTTGTGTGTTTGTGAGTTTGGATGTTTGTACCTCAATCACGCTTCAATAACTCAACGGATTTGGATGAAATTTGGCACACAAATACAATATGTTCTGGATTAACACATAGGATAGGTATTTTTTTTTATCCCGGGACAGCAATATATCCCTCGGGTACGTACGCAAGTATATGAAAAAAGTAGAGATTCTTGGAATATTAATAATACAATCCCACGAATTTCTATATTAACCTCTTAGGGATTTCGGGAAACCCTACCTTGGTGCACCTCCAGGATACTCAAGCAATATGTCCTCCTAATTTTAAATCTGGCAAGTTATCTGTCAGTAAGTCGTTAGGGTTTCATTAAGTACCAAATACCAGCTGGAGGCCCTTGACTCAATAGACCGTCGTGCTAGGAGACTAGTCGGTGATGTTTCGGTAACTGAGGCGAAATTAACGAGCCTTGAACATCGGCGTAAGGTTTCATGTTTGTCGGTCTTCTATAGGATATATTTTGGAGAGTGTGCTACAGTATTGTTCAATCTAATTCCTCCATCCCCATTTCTCCATTGAAACACAAGACGCCGGGAGAATTTCCACCCATACGTTGTCGACATCCCGCGTACCCGGACACAACGCTTTGCTTCATCGTTTCTTATACGAACAGCAAAGGAGTGGAACTCTCTTCCGGGGTCTGTGTTTCCCGACACCTATAACCTAGATGTATTCAAGGCCAGAGTAAATAGGCTTTTTCTGGGTAAGCGTGCTACATCCTCGGCCTCGTCATAACTCCTCATGGGGTCAGTCGAAGGTCAAACGCAAGCCCATTTTACATAAAAATATATATTATGAGATCCCAGGGCCACCAGACCTTTCTTATTGTTATGATCTCGGACTAGTAGAGTCAACGCGACACTCATTACTGCTCATAATATGAATAGTTTTTTACCCAGTAACATGATGATCAAACAAGTTTTATTAAAAATCTGTTAAATATTACTTTACTCTTTTAGATATAAAGCTTTTATTATTTAAAATAAAAGTAATGTAGGCAATTTAAGGTGTCCGTCGACATATTAAAACGTCATTAAGAAGTCATCAAAAAGACCCAATTCAGAGCAATTATGTTGGAAAATAGCAGGTGTCTTGACATCCTGCGATTATAAATAAGCCATTAGAAAAAAAAAATATCACGATAAACATACGTTCAGTACATACAGAAACTACGAAATCTAAGTAATACAACACTTATAAAAACTAAGAATTATATCAGTGATTGCATTTACATACTAAGATAGAATAAACTCAAACCTTTTTACTTCATTGGTATTTGCATACTCAATGGATAGTATCTCCTTTAATGTAAATCAATGCAAGAAAATAACATTAAGTATGTATCCAGTATATAAATTAAAGCTTAATCAATGGTTAAAGTTACTTTTTAATCTCATAAAACCATTTTCTACTTCGTTTGGCTTCCCACACTGTTAAACAATCCTTATAATTACACTATAATTTAGTTGCCAGTTTTCGTTAATCGCAGGGACATAAAATATTTTGACGCGGTGATAAGGATAAAAAGGGCCGAAAGGTTGTTATCTTATCACTTCTGAGTGTTACGGCCCTAATGACCTGGCCAGACCTACCGCCCATTACTTCTGAATAGTGACAACTTCATTATGGACCCTTTTTGTCATTCGTTTCCAATAGGGTGTTTTACAATTATAAAGAGTGGGTTTTAATCTTTTTACAGAAGGGGCGTACTGGACTATTGTCTACATATTTTTATAAGTAACACATTTATTGTAAGTCACACAAAAACTATTTTAAAATTGGGCCAGGCCGCCGAGTATGGATCGTCGATAAACTAGGTTTTTTATCAATATCAAAATGTCATTCGTATAAAGTTATGTCAGATTTGTTTTTTTTCTTTTCTTTCTTTTTTTCATACCACTTAGGTGGCAAACAAGCATACGGCCCGCCTGTTGGTAAGCGGTTACCGTAGTCTATGGACGCTTGCAACACCAGGGGTATCACGCGCGCATTGCCGACCCTGTAGAAATCCCTTCACACCCCTTTTGAAGAACCCCATGCTGTACTCCGTTGGGATAACCACGGCAAAATCCATAAATTTAGTATCAATTCCTCCATGCTCGCAGCGCAGGTTCGCAAATAGTAAAAGCGAGGCGGATGCAGAAGCCAGACTAAATAACCGTGTATTGTAGGATAAGCTTTTGTTGTTAGTGAAACCATAAACAATCTCAATTATTATAAAGGTACTAATGATATAAATTCAACTGACCATTAAATAAGATGTCCACACATAGAACTCAAATTCTGCAACTGTCCGTATAAGTGAAGCCGTACAAATCAAACCAGCCAGCCATCCCTCAGCTAATTAAAGCAAAGGGCGGTACGTGGCTGATCTAAAAACGCGCATCTATCCTCGGATCTGTCGTTCCAGGTTTGCTCTGACGTCTGGGATTAACTCCGCTATAAATGGAATTATCTTTGTAGACTGATCTGTGGTGCAAGATGACAACTGAAAGCGTGTTATGGCTTTATGATAAATTGACCTACCTGCCAAAATATTTTTTGTTACATGAGTGAATTGCTTTAAATGATATGCATTTATGTTCCTATAGTAACAACACCATAACATTTTTTGTATGTTATGTCTCTCCTTTCGTTTCTGAAAAATAAAATTCATAATCGTTGAATTTTATCGGGGCTATTTTTAACCTCCTTGGAAAAATCACAAACCTTTTGCAACTTATTGAAAAGGTATTCCTTTTTGAAAATTAAAGTTTTTCTTTTTATTTCTAATTTTTCAGTGTGACTTGGTTCCGCCATTTTGTGTCTATGTTACGAACAAAAATGACATAAAAATGGACTCGCCCAAATGCAACGATTATGAATTTTATTTTTCAGAAACGAATCGAAATACGAGATATGACTATTTGGAAATAAAATAACTATAGATTAGGGAATTTAATAATAATCCAACTGGAAAGTATCCGGCTCGGAGGACCAGAAAATGTAGCGTAGATAGATAGCGGACTGTAATGGAAATTCTGCCGAGGAAGAAAGGGAACGAAGAGTGTGTTCAATACAGTAACCCTGATGCACATACAAGCACTGAAAAATACAAATCAAGAACCACTTACCGTTCCTCCGGAGATTGTTATTTCCCAATAGCCTTTCAGTTAACAGTCAGAGTAGTACAGCTCTTCCTACCACTTTTGATACAGAATAGATAGTTTGGAATCAAATAGCTATGTGTGAAAAATTTCTACTGAAAAAACTAAATTGTTTAAAAATACCGATCCTATGGATGCCAGAAAGAAACAAAATTATTTTTAAAAATCATTATTCATGTAACTTAAAATAACCTATAAAATAACAACGCGCTATAAGCTTACATCTTACAACGGTACCATAACGGACGTAATGTTAATCTTAAGAAAACCAAAGGGACTTATAGATGGTTACAGTTTTAATTATAATAAATAAACTCTACAATCCCAAAAGGGTTTACTTAGTGGTAGCAACACTGGCTATAATTGGCTATTGTTTTTAGATCTTGTCTTCCATTTAATGGCTAAATGATTTCCTGGTATTACAAAACCCTTTACAGGCGCCTATTAAATGAACAATCTATGGTATGTTACAGTCAGCAAAATAAGTAGCTGAACAGATCTAAAACAAATAACTTGTACAGTCCATAATATGGACAAATAAAGTTAACAGGTATTTTGTAAATGTGTGTCTAGAAAAACCTACACATTATAAACTTCATTCTTCAGGCAATTTGAAGATTACGCTCGTGGCGTAGCATGATAAGCCGTTCTTAATCGATCGGCAAAATTAAGCTACCACCGTCGTGGTCGGATCTGGATGGGTGACTGCTTCGGAAAGCACGTAACGCCGTTGGTCCTGGTTATCAAATAATGGTGATAGTCGTTAAGCTAGTTGGATGCCTCCTAGGTGTAGCTTGAAAATTTACAATAGTAGGTTTACCACTAGCCTACCTCCACCAATCCGCAGTGGGCACGCGTGGTGGAGTATTGCTCAGTCCCTTTCACCCTCATTTGTGAAAGGAGGCCTGTGCTCAGTAGTGGGACATTATAGGCTGATGATGATGATTACGACAGGCGATTTGAATTTGGTTCTGTACAGCTCCTTATGTTGCTGACTGTAGTCGGTGTTTTCGTTCATTAACTGGTTCATTCGTTCGTTTATTCGATAATTCATTCATTTTGTCATTATGTTCACTCAGCCAGTGAACAATTCATTTAATCATTACCTATTAATGCGATAGGTCTCCGTAATTATCCTTATTAATTAATGGAGCCATTCGTTCATTCATTCGATCGTTCATTCTTGACGACTAATTTACAACGGTGTCCGTGACTTATTTGTAATTGGATTTTTACTAGACATGCGCCGAAAATTCGGTATGTTTCAATGTTTCTTGTACTTTTACTGTGTATAGGCCTGTGTTTGATCACAATCTTACAATGATAAGTGATGATGTGGCTGAAGGTGGTAAGCACACAAAGCATAGAAGGAACTGGTTTTCAAGTGCAGCTGTCGGAATACACCGATAGGTGTTTGGCAACAGATTTTCAACTTGAGGGTGGAGACCAGCCAGATGGGTACCACAAAGTACCCTACCACCGCGCTACGGTTTCCTCACGATGTTTTCCTTCACCAACAGCTCAAGCTCATTATAGGATTCGAACCCGGGATCTTTGTCTCGGTATCAAATATCACTACCACTGAGCTATCATCGCCTTCAAATGTTTGTATGCCGAATAATTACCGAATTTTAATCTCGTGTAGATAGTACTGGATATACTCTAGCACACAACAATTTTTTCTGAGTCAGAATCGAATCCGTGACCTGGGGCGTAATAATCAAAGTATCTAAGCACACCAACCCGCTAGTTACTATAATACATTAGGAACACAAAAAAAATATAGTCCAAAATAGTAAACATAACACTTCCATCTTTAAACACGTAAATGTTTAAAGTATAAGGTGTAAGTAATCTTCAAAGGGCAAGATATTTTCCCTATAACAGATTCAGGATTCGAGCGGCGTAAGTCGGTCGCCTGACATGTGATTTATTCCCTTTATCTCTGTGCTGTCGGGTTTTCATCTGAGATAAGGCCGTACCTACGTAAATCAAATCCATGGTTGATTGTTCGAGCGATGAAATTGTAATGCAGCTTACGATGCTCCTTCGGAATGCTCACTGGTACTTCTTAATTCTGTTTTATTTATAACATGTTGGTTCTGTATGGTATTGTTTTTTTTGGCGCCATGTGTCTAGAGATGTTAATTGAAAAATGTTTTATTAAAATAAAGAAAAGGTAAAACGAAGTTATTAACAATTGTTAGTCAATCTTAACTTAGTAATAAGATAGGTAGGCACATGCAAAAAAAAAAGAATTTTCAGTATGGAACCGTAACTACCAATCAAATAACATAACCTTGTGTGTGTAAGTCTCAAAAAAGCAAGAATATAGTGCTTCCAGTTACACTAAGCCTAAGCGACCGTAAACAAAACATATTTCAAAGAACAGAATCAAAAGGTTGCCGCTATGGAACCTGCAAGTCTTAACGGCTTTGAAGCTTTACGACTCAGCCTTTCTTTAGAAATAATAAATTATAAAATAGCTAGAAATTGCTTAGTTGTGCCTATACCATAAAGTGTTGTAGGTAATAAATTACAGCAAAATAGAAAACCATGCATAAGAAAAACCACTTCAATAATTTAAGTAGGTACTTCCAATAATCGAACCGGTGAAGTCTCACGGGAAATTTTAGTTATACGTGGTACCTATGTGCAATAAATCATATGAAGACGGATTTTTTCGTTCATAATATATACCTAATTATAATTTTAAAAGATATTGCCGTAAAATATAACATTTCGTAATTGAATATTCAAAATTGTATTATTAGATTCGATTGTACCTACGGTTGGGTTTGTTCCCGGGAATAAACCCAACTTCGAGTAAATTTCCAATTTGGTGGGAAAAAACCCGGGAATTTTCCCATTGGCTGGGAAAATACTCAAATGGTCACAGTTACTAGATGTTGCGTATATAGCGAGAGACACCTTCACAAAATCGTTTGAATAACATTTAACAAGATTTCTATTAGGGTCATACCACGGTTTAAAAAGTGACGTTTTGGGGTTGTGGTGGACAGGCGGCGGTCCCACACAATTACCACGCCGTGGTAGTACATACTCGTCCGACTCGAAATCCGGAAGTGTGATACTCGGTCCAGTCCGCGCAAGGTCCGCGTGGGTCCGCGCGTAGGTAATGTAGGTACATACAACAGCGAGTATGATAAAAATGACAATCAAAAGCAGCTAGAAATATGTTTTTAGGTACAAAAAGCCACTTGAGTATTTTCCCGCCGTTCGGGAATTTACCCGTATTTTTCCATTCTTTCCCGTATTTTTCTTTCCTTCCCATATTTTTTTCTTTCCCTGCCCATCCCTAATTGTACCACGTCATAATTTAGAATATTTTCCTTGAGATGCTTAATGATCATAATAATGAATGATATTTCTATTTAGATACTTGCTTAAAAATAAAATAAATAAAACTTATAATGAGCAACTTATATTGCATCCGTCAAAAATACTGAAGTGGAAACAAAACAAATATTTCCGTGTGAACCAATCTACGACGACACAGTTATTAGATAATGTTTTAAATTAAAACCAGTATCTAATAACCGCGTCGAAAGTCAAACAATAGTAATACACCATAACACCATGCACCACACCACCATAAAACGCCAATTAGAATAAAGTTTACATGTTTCAATAAATCTTATAATCTCTACGGTTTATCACAAAAGCGCCGAAAGTGTTAGGGCAAAGATGCTCAAACTTTTACTGTCTGCGCTATACCTACAATAAAAAAAAAATGGCAGTGACGAGACGAACGTTCACTTGCACGTAAATTTTATACTATATTAATATTAAGATCAAAACTTAATAATTTGAAGAACTCCATTTATGTTTAAATGAGTCTCAACACTTGACATTATTAAGGAAAACATTAAATATTAACTGTAAAAATTCTCAGTATCAAAACTTTGATCATCACTGTCTTAAGGCATATAATTTATAATATCAATTAAGGAATTCTTCACGCGAACAATCACTGGAACGGTAAAACGCTTCGTTGCTCGTGTGACTTATTTCTGACCTAATTTTGGGGAGGGGGGAAAGATCGGTAACGCGTGGGCGATGCTTTGTGTGTTTCAAGCGTCCATATGGCTACGGTAAACGCTTACCACCAGGCGGGCCGTAAGTTTGTTTACCGATCTAGTCGTAAAAAACATAAATAAGTATAAGAATCCCTATTTTTAAATATACATAAATTTTATTCTCTATAATATTTTAGACATAAAATGAATAACCTTAGCATTTCATAGCATAGTTTTAAACATATATCCTACTAATATTACGAATTCAGATTATATGAATGTTTATTAGTTGTTTGTTACTCAATCAAGCCGCAATAGACAAAGGGATTCGAAGATTTTGGCATACTCCATTTTTTTGCAAATTTCGGCGCACGATAAAACCTTCATACATCGATTGGGGACACTCATACAAACCAAAAAATCACTAAGGTGTCTATGTCCTAAGAAAAATAAAACTGCAAAAAAGCTATGTTTGACTCATTAAAAGTGTGTACGCATTCTATGGTAGGTAATAGCTAGATTGATTTATTATATACTATACTAGCTGCCCGGCGCGACTTCGTTCGCGTCGTGCTACCCTACCTTAACCTACCCTACCCTATCTAAACCATCCAGGGCATTTAGGAGGAATTCAGTAACATACACACGTGCAGTAGAATTTTATAAAGGTCGTTGTTTTGGTCAGCGATGAGCGACTCAGGGTCGATAATACAAATGATACTGGTGCTAAAAAAATATAAAAAAAATACTTTTTTTTATTAATAATAAAAAAAAAAATGAAAATCATGTAATAAGCTAAAGTGTAGACATAATACTCAACGGGAGTACGAGGGAGTAAAGAGGTGGGGCGATGGCGGCTTTCGCCTAGCTCTAGTCTGTGCACGTGCCTAGTAACCATACTTTGCGGTAATTTTATTTCAAATTGAATAAGGTATTTCTCAACATATTTACAGTATTTAATGGAATTAAGTCCATTTTTGGGGAATATATATTTTGTACTACCGCTCCTGGGTCGCTTGTCGCCGACTAAAACAACAACCTGTATATAAAGATAATAAATATTTTTTCTCTTTCGTCTTATATAATCATAGTATTTTTTATTTGTATGAGTGTCCGCAATCAATGTATATAGGTACAAAAGAGCGCCATTTGAAAAAAAATGGCGCCTGATGCCAGGCTCTGAACAAAAAACTTCGAAACTTTTTGGAACATACAAAGAGTACTGGTTTGGGATATACCCGAGAAAAGATGAGATCCCCCAGAGTTCATGATACTCTGCGAAAATAATACACCTCTCCAAACATTTCTTATAAAGCGCATACAAATACAAATTATAAATCATTGCGGGTAGACATTGTCACAATAACGGTTACCAATCACTTTCCGGTATCGTATTCGGCAATTCATTACGTTCGTTACCCGTTAAATGATTTAATAAACTGCGTGTAATAAATGGTTATTAATTGTGTAATATGATATAAACATTTATTAGAACACGAGATTGTTTGAATAGTAAACAAAGAGATCGGATCTTTAGCCGGTAAAGTAATTTTATGAAAACATTATTTTATTATTATAATTAAAAACAAACTTTTTTCCATCGATTTTTAGATAAGCGTTACTGAGGGTCTACTACGAAAAACAATAAACGATAGTCCGATCATCGTTGTCAAATATCAACCAATAGAATTGCAGCAAAACTGACGAGACGTAAAGTTCTTGCTACTCTATTGGCTAATTGATTGGCAACGATGATCGGACTATCGTATTTTGCTTTTCTTAGTAGGCCCTCTGAACCATGTGTCATTTTAAAACAAACGTCTTTCACATTTATTTTATGATTAAGCTTGTAAATTAAAAATAATAAGAATAGTCTTGAAGAGTTTATACCTCCATTTAATGGTAATCATCTGCTGGTATAGTCGTAATATAACGTACAACGCCATTCAAATTTGTTTATTAGAAAACCAAAGAGGGACTCATTCACTGTCACATTAACTATATGCAACGCTGACAACTGTATACGATGCTCTTTTTATGAGTTCCAAGCATGGTATTTATTACGTTTGTCACTTCTATTGAGAGGAGCAATAAAGTCAAGTATGTTTTATTTTATGTCGTTAAGATTCAAATTGAATGTGTTTACGATTACTTTGAAGACATCACCAAAATTTCACTAAAAATATAATGTAAGCATGATTAACTTATAGAGTAATTCTGACCCTGAAATAGTGTTGTACATCATATAAACGGTAAATTTTTATTTTGTGACACTCTCACGTATATCTGTATAATCCATCCTTTGTGTAAGTGGATACACTAAAGTATGAAAAAGAATTCGTCAATACAAATACACTTTGCGAAGAAAGGTCTCGTAAGTGATATCATGTTGACTCACATTCGAGGGTCTACAGGCTGTTTGCTCTTGCCACAATCTCAGATTGGTAATAAGATGCGACACATGTATTATCCCGATTAAATCCCCTCGGAAAAGGGGCTTAAATATAGTGATGTCTTTATATGATCGGCCCTCGCGTTGATACTCGATTCCTTGTTACAAGTCGATAAAACGAAACAAAAGGAGAAAGACGCGGCGATAAAATAACATACTTTTTTGGTCTATGAAAAAATAAAATTATTATATGGCAATGGGAGTTTTATTGAAGAAACGTACCTATATAAGTCCCTATTACGTTATTGTGTTTAATAATCTATTGTATTGAATATTAAAAAGATCTATATTTAAACGCGTTAATTAAAAAAATGATTTGGATAGTCTGTTTATTGAGGAAGGGTGTGGAGTATAATAATAATTTATTATTGAGTGACCGTTAACAACGGAGTAAAGCTAAAACAATTATAGCGCTACACGTAATTTTCATCTAAATATGACACGCGTATCGATATCGTTAACTGACAAATCGACAATCGATACGTCTGACGATTGGCACAACACTTCACGATGATTGATCACTGGGCTTCCCCCGTGAGCTTGTCAAGGCAAAGAATAACATTGTTAGAGCTCTTGTAAACGTCTCACTGCCGCAAAATCCTCTTAAAGGCGTGCGGCGTATACGAAAATAGAAATCAAAATTGTATATCAATATTTCATACGGGCTGACGCGATGACAGGATATGAAATTGAAGTGTGTCAAAATGTGGAATATTTATGGGTAAATTAAATTTACTAGGTCTTGCATAAACGTTAAGTATTACCCCCTTCGGGGTTTAATATTGAAGAACTTTACGGATTCTTTAAAAAAATACCACCAAAATACTAACACGATCTCATATATAAACCAAAAAGTATGGCAAATAAAAAGAATCGAAACGATAAAGCAATAAAACGTTCGACAATCGCTTAGCATAATCGTCGTCCTATGATCCCCGTAATGGGACGGAAGCCGCATGTGAGACGGCGTCGGAATAAAAGGAAGAAACTATAACTAGTGGACCACCGGCCACGGGCGGTGGACTTCAAAGAAACACCCTCCCCACCAACTACATATAATACTGTATAATCATCGTGACAAACATGGAAATATTGAAGCTAGAAGGGTTGTTAGGGTCATAAAGTCATTAGTCAAAGTCGTATCAGTTTCCGCCATAAGAAAATCTTTGATACGAACACCAAAATTTTTGTGGTGATATCAATTTGAAGTTACATAAGTACATAATAAATTTGTTGGGACTTGGAAGATCAAAGAGATTAAGTTTGAAACTTGGGTAATTGACTGTGGCGAAGCAATTGTACTTAATGAGATGAACCGCATGGAAAATGGAATGTCTTTTGTACTGTTTTAGCTACTTGTTAGTGTGTAGAGTTCATTTGTTTAATGGCATGTAATATGATCCTAAGTATATCCCTCTGCAGGGTCATGAAACTCTACTGTCTGTTGTTTATTTATTAATTAATCTTCAAAATGTACATTACAGTTATAACCAAAGCATACAGCATGATCTAAATTTCTATGACTGCTCTAAATACCTCACGGCACATCTGCGAATTTCAATATTCGCCAATTTGGCCAACGGCCATCCCATGCACCTAGTGTGGCTTGGTAAAACATTCTTTTAGCATTTTACTTCTCACGCATGCAATTTTTTTAAAGATGTTATACATTACCAAAAAGCCAGCGATGAGTATGTACGAAGAGCGAAAATAGTTAAATAGTGACAATCACTATGATGCATTTTGAAATGTACAAAGTACTGTAACAGAATTTTTTTGCTTGTAAGTTACTTTCTTGGAACTACTAATGCTCCATCATTCATGCCCCATCAAACAACAGATACAGTTGTTCTACACTTTGCTGTTTTTCTATTTGTAATAGTGAGACCATAAGTTAAGTCCTAGTATCCATTACTGCATCCCCCACTTACTTTACGTTCAGCTTAATCTTTGTAGCACTAACAAGGATCTATTTTACTACCGCCGGAGTAAATGCACCTCCGATTATACTGCATTTGACATATCTTGATAGTTTCTCTACATCGCATTTATTGCAGTGTTGTACTTACACGCTCTTTGGTCTTGCAGTCTGTGTTTTAGCATCAAAGGAAATAACGTCCTAGAGAGCTTTCATGGTGTCTTTAAACTTACGTTTAAAAGCTTTGTCAACTGTCATATTTGTTGCGCTTTCTCTTACCTGAAACAAATATAAATTTAAAATTAGTATAAATATAGACTAAGATTAACCCAAATAAAATTATTGAGTCCAATGGTTAGAACATTTATATTATGACACTGAATACGCTTGCATTGACCACAGTCTCACTTGTTAGCTTTATATTATGACTAAATATGCTTGCATTGACCACAGTCTCACTTTAGTAAGTGGCGATGTAGCCGAAAGTAGCGCTCTAGTTATCAAAAGATACCAGAATGTTGTTGTAAGTTAAAGCCTAAATGTTATTACGTTAGAATTTTGTGTACCAAGATATATTGGGTTAGTTTCCGTAACGTTAGAGAAAATTCCTCTGTTAACAATAACAAGCAGACCTAACGGTTTTGTAACTTTAGATACGCAAAAGTTAGACGATATTATACTAAAACACTTATACAATAGACTCGTAACACCCTCGCACCCATAAAACCCACGTTGGTAGCAACACTAAACTTAAACGACCGAACAATTCAACATTTTATAATCTAATATTCGATTTTACATTCCAACTGACTCCCCACTAAGATTTTATGTGTTGTGTCTTTCAAAATGTCATTTGATATTTGTATTCGGTGTTATCTTAATACTGGTATTGAATTGTCAGGAGATATCAAGACGAGGCCAAGAATGGTAGGGCTCTAGGCTAGGTATCAAAAGACGCCGCTACTTAATATGGAAGTATGGAAGCTATCATGGAGGTCTTATTGTTGTCAAGCTTGATTAACTAAAAAGCAAGCAGTTTAGTAAATAGGTAAACTTTTAATGATGTTAAATCATGACTACATATTCTGCCAGTCATGGTAAATAACGGTTTTATACTTGCCCAAAGATCCTTATAACAAACATAGTAAGGGTAATCTGCAGGTACTTAGACCTTACACAATTTTATTTGCTCCATAAAGAAGATATCTAAGGTTAAGTGAGGCAATTTGGTATCCGTCTAAAGTACAGGTACCTCCCCGCCTAGTAGAATCATATCGTGACTGAACATTAAATAAGCAAATAAAAACTTTATTGCACCTTATTCTGGATAATTTGGACCGAAGCGAGGTAGTTATGGGCTCATGTTACGCATGCAAATTGTCGATTCGTTGGACGGCACACGCATTTTTTCCAACCTTAATTTTGTTATTGGAACCTTTTTGGTTACCGTTACTGAGACCTCGATATTAAAGTTTTCGTTTAACTTTGCGCAGTGTAATAAAATCCATTTACTTAAAATCTTCATTCTTAGAATTGCCATCTCGCCTTATTTTGCTTCAGATAACCGCAACAGGAATAGTACTTACACTTCCTTTAATGATGTCAATTCGAACGAACATGACAGACCTCCCACGCGAACACTAGCTACCCTTTGCAAAGTGTTAAATAAATTGCTTGTGTCCACTTTACCAATTTAATATACTTCTCTTATACATTGGAGTGAAACTGAATCGTTATCCTTTTCAACATAACACAATATTACTGAATTGGTTGTGTTCATGTAACTTTGACTTTATCGTAGTCATACTATATCGTAGTCATTCTGTAGTGTTTTCTTGTATGTATATCTAAATAAATATTTTTCTTTCATTTTATTTCAAATTAATACTACGCTACCAATATAAAATGCCGTCCGCAAAGCACTTTTCCACAGTTGAGTTAATAATCCGATAGTCGATACAGCAACGTATTGCGACGTAGAACAATCCAATGTAAAACAAAGAAAATAAATGTGTGTTCATACTGACAATAATCTTAGCAGCCTTTTTTGCCGGTCGAAGAGTTAACATGGTTTATAAAGCATTTTCTCAGCGTATCGCTATTATGGAACCCGATAGTCGTGAGGACATCAGAGCGCGGAACGCACTCAAAGACGGTTCAGGTTATTCGATCTTTAAAATTATATTTTCATGATGTTTAGAGGACGAATTCTGCGCTCGACGAAGTATGTTCAACGAAATCGTTCAAAGCAAAATCTTTGGTTGAAATACTTCGAAATTAGATCTTTCATCGTGAAATCTATGTTAAATGAAAATATGTATGTGGTAACCGCTAACCAAACCTTCAAAATAATGGTTGATAGTACAGAGTGAATAAAAAACCTAATTGCCTCATTTCCTTTTCGCTATAAACAAAGCATATTATCAATATTACAGGTTGTTGTCCTTTAAAAATGGCATTCCGATCTCAAACGACGATCTTAAGTTAGCGGCTGCGGCCAACTCAATTCGCGTATCGTTCTCCTGTTTTGTGCAAAGAAAATAAAAGGCAGTAGAAATTCAGTTTAATTGGCATTGCGGTGCGAGGTAACATGACCGTGGTTTCTGAGAAACTGCCCAGTATGTATTCATTGTGAATATTCAGCATGTGTGCTATAATATAATCTTTATAGGTATTTGAAATGTTCAAATACTTTGATGCTGACTTTTATTTCTATTCATAGCAACTGCGATACTACGGCGCAATTAGCTTTCGCGAGAGACAGCTAAGATTTCTGCTCCAAGAACAGCCGCCATAAAACTAGCTTAGCAAAATCTCTTATCGTTATAAGATAACTTTGAAACAGATTCCTGGTTAATAAATATTTCAAAGAAAGTTAGTTAGGAATGTTGCATTGTGGCGTATCACTGGTGTATGTGTGTACTGCAGACTTATTTCTTTCTACGGACTTTAATTATAAAGGGGAAAATAAAGTGAAAGAAGTGAAGATTTTAAATAAAACTGTCTATCGTCCTTAAAGATTTGATAAATATCTACTACCAAAAGCTGACACTTCTGATTCAGTAACAAAGACGTCATTTTTCTTTCATTAACGTCGAGCTTATTTTTTAGCTAGCGGAATACCGTTGGGGAAACGCAGCGAAAAAATAGTCGAAAAAAGCATAGACACAGAATGAAGGGAGGAATTGTGGCGAACAAAAGGCGAATGGGACGCGTTTAATCCTGTCCGGCCGTCATTTCGCCGGTTCGGGAGAGGGAAAATTGAATTTATTATCGTTTGTATTTGACTGACGTGTTATTTTCACACGAGCGGCAAAGGAAAGCGGCGGAGCGTCGGAATCCAATCAGTCAGGCGCCGGATACGATAGCGTCGATATACTAGACTGTCTACGAATGAACTGGCGAACTGAAAATGGCATTTTCTATCCGTTATACCGTGTGAAAGGTTTATTTTCGTCTATTTGCAACTAGGTAATAAGATTTTACTTCGTCGCCTGATGTTAGATTTAAATTGGTGTGATTTCATCAATAGCATTCTTTAACTTCTACTTACAATTAAGACTATATCTTAGGATTTGTTACCATATCTTTAATGCTATTATATTATTTATTGATAAAAAATTAGTGATTATTGTTAATTGGCTAGCCTAAGTCTTGTGGTTTTACTTGCGTTCCCGGGGAAAAAGAAACTCTATGTCCTAATCTACGGACAAATTGAAATTTGATGAGTGGCAAGAAACATGCACATATATAACAATTCGCATTTATAATATTAGTAGGGAACCAAGCTGAATCTTATAAATAATTTGAAAGCAATGTCGAGCTATTATTACCATTGGAATATCGATTAAGGGGTGGTATTACATACACGTAGAAAACAATGGAATATCGCCCACCATAGGTTAGTTAGGGTATAAAGAAAAAGGCGGGGTTACATAAAAAGGGTGGGAGTCAAACCAGCGCTTATTGAGAGCTAATTGGTTATGGATGAAAAATAAAACCTAAGGGTCTTGAGAGTTTTTAGATGATTGTTGTGTCATTGTGCAGCAAGCTACTTTAGACCTTACTGAATTGTAGTAGATGAGTTTTACTTAACAGGCTTTAACACTAACAATAGTCTATACCAGTGTTTTTCAATCTGTGGGTCGCGACTCCTATGGGGGTCGCGAAACCTTAGTCGGAGGGTCGCTGGCAGAAGGAAAAAGGCTAGGTAGACTTCGTGCAAGCGGGCGTCCAACTTACCTCTTACATTTGCAAACCTCTCGCGGTTTCTTGCAGACTAATAAGTAAAGGTATCAAAATAAAGAAAATCATTATCGTAGTCTTTTAATTTATAAATTCTTTGTCTGTCTGACAAGGGGGTCGCCAGAATTTTTCAACCTGTAAGGGCGTCGCGAAATCAATAAGATTGAAAAACACTGGTCTATACAATTAAAGCTACCAATAAAAAGCCTCACTAAATCAAAATCACTGAGTGATGTATTAACTTTTGCGACTGCATTATAATATATTTTTAATACAACTGTTTTTTGTAACATTTTTATACATTATTATTTTTGACTTTACTTATAAATCTAGTAATTTATTATTTAATTATTAAAAATCTATATAATTTATAACTTTTAAATGATCACATAAATATCAAAAAATTGTTTAACAATCGACAAACACGTAAGAACTAAAAAAGTGTTACGCGACATAATAAAATCCAATTGTTTTGAAAATAAAAGGTGAAACCAAAATAGATCATAATGAGATTCATGCAATAGAATTATTTATCGGATTTTTATTTGGGCTTCATGAAATAGTCTTTAAAATCTAGTCACGATTTTGTCCTCAAATCTCTGGGGGGATATTTGCACGTGACCAAAAACTTAAACGCTAATTTATGGTCTATCAGCAAATTTTCCAATGGGATAGAAAAACAGGACAAACGATTTCCTGAAATTAAAATATTAAACTGATAGTTTAGGAGAAAATTAAGGCTAATATTATGAAATTCTCATCAACTGGCTTCAGTTTCTGTGGTTTATAATGTTTTACTAAATCCTTTGGATCGCGGTTAAAAAAATAACAATGAAAACGTTGACGGGCCAGTTAGCGCGGTTGGTTAAGGCTCCATCTACCGCGCCGCAGGTCGTTGGTTCGATTCCCGCACAGGACATTTGTGTGCATGAACATGTATGTATGTCCTAAGTCTGGGTGTAATTATGTATATTAAGTATGTATTAACAAACAAAAAGTAGTATATGTATATCAGTTCTCTGCTTAGTTTGGGATCAGATAACCGTGTGTGAGGAATGTCTCAGGATATTTATTTATTACTTTATTATTAAAAAAACAATTGTTATTAGAGGATTCGCGTCCCTCGCGAAAACCAATGGGTTAAATTAGAAACATTAACAATTTTACTATAAAAGAATGCTAGACGGCGAGGAGAGGTGGGTAGTTTCCGCACGAACAATAAAAGAACTTAGTAAAATTTTATCTTATATTTTTAGTCAGGTTTTATGAGCTCAATTTCTGATTTATTCAATTTTCTTTGTCTTACAAAAGTAGCTAAAGACTCACAGAGAAAATATATAGTGCAATGTAACAATTTCAAAGAAAGCAAGTATTTCCGAGCGAGTGATCTCAAAAATGAAACTGGCTTTATTCAGATGTGATTTACATAAAACTTGTTTAAATGTTAATCTGTGAGCTTGGGTCGGATTATGACGTGCCCTCTGACATGTGGGGTGATGAACCTCGGCCTTCATGTATGCTTAAATAATTTATATCCCCACTAAGGATAGTAGGATTCCAAAATAGTTTAACATTTGACTCACTTGTGCACTTATACAGTCCATTACAAAATTTGATATTGAGGGAATTTATTTATTCAGATTTGCTTTTCCTTTGTCCGTCCAAAGTATATTTGCCTTGCGTACGATTTCAAATGTGTTACTTTATAAATAAACATTTTGCAGCATCGAATGAAGTCAAAACTAGTTGAGTAGTGCCAATAAAATGACAGCAGTATTTCGTTTCCCTTTTAGTACTAACTCTCTTTGAATTTCTTTTAGATTGGTTCATCTCTGCATTGCAGTCATTTGCAGTGTGACAATTTAAAGGAAAAAGTGATTCTAAAGCTGAATACATAGATGCTCTCTTTGATAAACCTTCTGATTGAAAGCTGTGCTTATACGTTGAATTCTCTATGGAAATTTTGCTCTGAAAATTCTCTATGTAAATTCAAAAAGTGTTATATTTATAGTGACGATTCACCCCTATTAAAGGGATAGTAATCTCATTAAAAAACAGACTCCAACTGTATGTACACTACAGTTGATATAGAGTTAACACATCACACGAATGCTAATTTTGATAGATTGTTCCGGACTTGTTAATCAACACGGAATGTATTATCAACAATTTCAACTGATGATGAATAGTTTATTATAATAATATTTTACAAGAATGAGATAACTACGTTCGAATATATTGATATATTGCTTTTCTTGTTAACTAATTAATAGTATTTGTTTGACGATATCACATATTTTCTACAGAAATATGAATAATAGTCATTTGATTGGATACCTTCATTATTTTCCTGTTATTTAATCGTTTTAATTATTTTACAGTGTCGTTTTATTTGGATTTTGATAAGGATATTTCTAACACTATATTTACAAAATCAAGATTTTTATTTGTCTTAAATAAGTATTTGCATAATATAAAAAAAAACTAAGTTTTAATGTGTTTAAATAATGATAAATACTTTTGATGGGCCCAACATTTTTTAAATGTATTTGCAATTCCAACTTATTAATTACATTAATTAATAATTAAATTACCATTTAAATTAAATATTAAAAGCTTAATACTATACTATACATTTTTCAACAAAAATATGTAAAGGAAGAATATTTTCATAAATATTAACAGTTTTACATTCAAATAAGCGTTAATATTGTAATGATACATCTGCACCTAGATTATCACCACCAATACCGACGTCAATTTTGATCCCAACATCAATTTGGTCAAATTCGTCCATAATTTAAACAACCGACTCATGCAGATGGCTACCTATAAATGGAATATTACAAATACGAAATTACTGTGATCTCAGTCAAATTATAGCAGCGAACAACGCTTTTCGATATAATTGGACACAGTCACTTGTTTTGTGGTACGATTTCGAAGCTGAAGCGTGGATAGTTTGCTCTGGATTCAGTAATTGTGCTACAGAAGGGTCTTTCTTTATCACGTATTCACGAATTTCATAAGTTTGGAATAAACGTTTTTTTTTATATTTTGAACCAAGTAGGACTTGAAAGAACAGTTAGTTTTTTTTTTAAAATACATACTACTTATGCCCTGAGCATAAATAGTCAGATTAATTTCCTACATTTTATGTTGTTTAGTGCACATTCATCTTTATGATGGTCGAAAGTTCGAAACTACTACAACGGGTTAAAAAGTCCTTCAATTGAGAAGAACTGATAAGAATTTCAGCATCAATATTTTACACTAAAATGTAACCCATTTTAGTGTAAAATATTGATTCAAATAATAAATTAGTCGCTATCCTTCCATATCTTATTCCACACGTCCTACATCTCACAAGGATACCGTATATGTAATGATGATGATTGTTGCCAAATAAATAATGACCCGACGTCAGCGGTGCACAGATGATTTGCGGTGATTGATGATCAACCGCAGTCGCGGGATGACTTGTATCCTGTCATTTTTAACCGACTTCAAAAAAAGGAGGAGGTTCTCAATTCGAATGTATTTTTTTTTTTTTTTTTTTTTTTTTTATGTTTGTTACCTCATAACTCCGTCATTTATTAACCGATTTGGAAAATTCTTTTTTTATTTGAAAGGGTACGCTTCCCGTTTGGTCCCATTGTCATCAGATCAGGATTTGATTACTTCTTAGTGTACTTTGAAGTCGGTTTAAGGTTTTTGTAAAACAGTCCAATTATGTATATAATTATGTAAAGTGGAATGTAAATCGATTTTAAGCTGAGCGTAAATTAGGAGTCGTGTTTATTAAAATTAAAAACTCTGGGGAATTGAAGAGAAATTATTGTTAAATTCAAAGAAAAAAGTTACTTTCACAGTAAGAAAATCTGGGGGCACGGAAGTGCCCCCCGCCAAGACAACCAAGCGAAGCGAAAGGGCACTACCTACCTTTTCTCGAAGCGCTTCGTCGTTTTTTTGAACCCTCATAACTTGGGTTTGGATTATACCAGAAAACCAAAATTCTCAGGATATGATGTCAATAGTGAACTTATTAAACATATTAAGTTTCAATAACATAGCTCTTATACTTTAGATTTTATTGATATCTAAAAAACCCCGATTTCGTCACTGACTCACTGATGATCATCAAAACTCATAGGGTACTTCCTGAAGTCCTAGAAAGCTGAAATTTGGTATGTAAGCTTGTATTAGTACACAAACAACAAAAAAATTATAAAACTTGGAAATTTTAAACAAAAAAAAAACATAAGCAACTTACAAAAAGAAGTGAAATCCCACCAAAAACATTTTTATGTAAAATGTTGCCGCCAAGACATATGGCTCGTACTATCAAAAAGTTATCAGATCTCATGTAAAGCCAAGCTTATAACTCTACATGCACTTACTCTACAAGCCCTAACTTCACAAACTCTACACACCTTAGTCAGAATATGTGGCTTGGCCGTTTCAATACTACAAGAACTATTGAATAACAAAAAAGTAATGAACAGTGAATACATTTTTCACCTTACTCCCATGTGACGGTAGCGAAACGGCCAAGCCACATATTTTGACTAAGGTGTAGAGTTTGTGAAGTTAGGGCTTGTAGAGTAAGTGCATGTAGAGTTATATAAGCTTGGCTTTACATGAGATCTGATAACTTTTTGATAGTACGAGCCATATGTCTTGGCGGCAACATTTTACATAAAAATGTTTTTGGTGGGATTTAATTGACCGTTCATAGTAAGACCTTCTCTGTAGTTTACTAGCTAAATCTAACATCGAAATTCTTTGGACCCTTCTTTCATACTAAGATTTATGTGTGAAAAAATAAATTATGTAGGCTCATTCTGAAACCTTATTCTTATAAGTAAATTGTTATTCCAAATTACATTCTCATCATAATTTCGTCGGAAGAAACTGTAAATAATTGGTCTTTTTTAATGTTATTTATAGAAATTTTCTGTATATTCAGTTATTCATGATGTTTCATCAGATTGAATTAAAATGCCCTTTCATTCAAATACAGTTAAGTTGTAAGGCTACAAGTAAAGGCTTACATTATTTCTGCTTGCCAAACATTTTCAAAACCAATCAACAGGATATTACTTCTCAGATCAATCATATTCAGCTGTCAATTCTCGTCTACACAAACTAATAAACAATAATGTCTCTCGCCAAAACTTAATTACACTCAAAACTGCTATAAACTTCGTTAAGCGAAAGACATAATTCATCGAGGTATAAAAGCTTTGAAGTTCAAAGTTCAATGTAAGGTAAGTAATGGAATAATTGAATACTTTCCATACAATGTTGACCCGTTGACCTACTCGTTATAGGGAGTCATAGTATCTATTGATCTAGTCAGGTAAAGCAATTTGAATCAATCGAACGTTATTGATTTATGGTAACTAGAAGTGGCGAAGAGAAGCTTCGATACTTTTTTTTTTGGATCATAATATTTTTTGTTTTTTTTTATGTTCAGTATGTTGATACGAGTATCTTCATGCAAATATAATCTGGTCCAATTTCAGACAAAGTATATATAATCATAAATCAATCAATTGATTGAGGCCTCTGGAGACTAGCGGGCGGGGAGCTAATTCCGCCAACGCTTCAGCTTGGCTATCCAAAGAGGAAACGCTGTCAGCCTGCTGGGAACCTGGCCGTTAATCGGTAGCAGCGGCAGACTCGAGGTAATTATTTTAATAAACAATTAAATAAATAATTTAAAAATAAATCAATCACTATCAATGAATTCTCACAAATGTTAAAGATAAAAAGATAAAGATATTAATTTGCGAGAATATGGTAACAAAAGTGTATGCGAAACCTTGATAGATCACGGTAGAAGCCCGCGTCTCTATCTTTAGTTAAGTATACTAAATTGTTGTCCCTTCCAGAAACAAATTTAAATCTCCAATGTGTACTTTCCTTTGGCCACGAACAATAAATTGGATTGGAAAGCAGCAAGCATCCGAACCGTGGTAAATCAATCAACCGAGTATGAAATATGATCGCTTGTAATATTATCAATATTGAGCTCTGTATATCGAATTTGTTGATTAATTTCGGTTGTTACAATGCTGCCTAAGAACAAGCAAATATATTTTCTATTCATGATTATTGTTTATGTATTATCTGTTTTGTTTATATTTATCTATGGTGTCAGATGTCTGGTAAAGCTTTTTACAATAACTTATTCGTGTTATAGTACTTCTATAGTACAGTCACGGAATGAAAAGGTTCGTCGCTTTAGAGTCGGTTTTCGCTTGCACCAGATGGCAAGAATCAATTTTATTATACCACCAAGGTTTTAGTTCATCAAAACATGTTTGACGAAACTTCTCTTTCTGGCACTATACATAAAAGAAGTAATGACAAAGTGATACAATTTTGTCATTCTGCTTCTTTTTAACACGCTTTTATTAGCTTCACCTGTATGTATGTATGTATGTATGAATGTATGTAAAGGAATCTTCGAACGTAATTTTCATCGACTTCCAGACGTCAGATTAAACTGAAATTTTGCACACTTATCAAGTACCGATGACAATACAATAATTTGGTACCATCGAGCTGATCTGATGATGGATCCGGAAGGTAGGCACTGGAAGTCCATAACGGAACAAAGTGTCCTAGCCGTGTTTGGGCTTGTTGGAATTGTCATGAGATGAACTTTGACCATGTATGGTTTTCAGGGTCTGATGATGGAGTAGGAGGGTAAGCACTGGAACTCCATAACGGAGCAACGTTTCCTAGCCGTGTTTGGGCTTGTTGGAATTGTCGTAAGATGAACTTTGACTATATCTGGTTTTCAGGGTCTGATAATGGAGTAGGAGGGTAAGCACTGGAACTCTATAGTGGAGCATCGTATCCTTGCCGTGTTTGAGGTTGTTGGAATTGTCGTGAGATGAACTTTGACCATGTATGGTTTTCAGGGTCTGATGATGGAGTAGGAGGGTAAGCACTGGAACTCTATAGTGGAGTATCGTATCCTAGCTGTGTTTGGGGTTGTTAGAAATGTCGTGAGATGAATTTTGACCATGTATGGTTTTCAGGGTCTGATGATATTGGTGGAGTCAAAGGGTATGCACTGAAGCTAAATACTTATTATAAATGTGAAAGAAAGTGAGATTGGGTGAAAATATGGTATAAGTAACAGAATAAAATGGTATGAATAATTTGTTGACTAAAAAATTAAAAATAAATTACAGTTTAAAAAAACTAAAAAACACGCTTTAAAAAGCCCTGCACTAAAAGTGTTAAATAATTATAAAATTGAACCCAAGTCTCTGTCTATCCCGTAAGGGCCTAAATGTAAGTAATTTTTTTTGTAATTAAGTTCAATATTTGAATGAAAAGCGTGGGGCGCTTTTCCTTGAAACCCAATAGAATTTCTAAGCATTATCATTATCATGAAGAAATATCGTAAATTACAAAATGAAAAGCGCCACACGCTTTTCATTCAAATATTGAACTTAATTACAAAAAAATTGCTTACATTTAGGCCCTTACGGGATAGACAGAGAATATACTTAGGTTCAATTTTATAATTATTTAACACTTTTTAGTGCAGGGCTTTTTAAAGCGTGTTTTTTTAGTTTTTTAAACTGTAATATGTACTATAGAAGTACTATAAGAAGAATACTTGTTATTGATTTAGGTACTATCTTATTGAATCCATCCTCATACAAAGGTAACAGAATGATAAAACAATTTTGAAATGCATGTAGGTAATTTAAAAAAAAAGTTTCTAGCTGGGATAGATATTAAAATAAATGCAATCGACTGTATGAGGCTGAACTGATGGGAATATTGACATTAGGAGGCGTATTCTCCTGGCCATTGATGGCCTAGTATTTTTTTGTTGCGATGATACCTATGATGAAGACACGGTGAATGCTTTGACTAAAGACACGGGTTCGAATCGTGCCATGCGCTAAACCATAGCATGGTGAAAGGGTATACTGGGGATAAAAAGTGCAATAATACCTAATCATAGATTCTGTACATAAAGAGTATTATGCTAAAAATCGTGATAGTTTAACATACATTTATATTTACTCGAGTAAAATTGCCAGGCAAAAACTAGCAACATTGGAAAACAGCTTCACACAATAAGCTGGCTCCTTTGTAATTTGTCAGGAGGGAAAGTTATTTATCCACAATAATGAACACCTCCCGGCTTATCTCGACGCAGCGCAATAGTTCTGACGTGGCGTCAGTAAGTTCTGATTTATTTACTTTGTTCCTACTTTCACCACTGTGGTCGGCGAACTTCGGTTTTGCTATTGTTGGCCTGTTTTTTTTTTCGTTATTTGTTTTGGTTCATTTGTAGAGTTATTGTAGTTAAGGGAACGTTCTGCAAATAGCAATGATAAGTATTTACCTACCTAAATCCTATTTTCATAGATTATACCTAATTTTAAATGGAGCCTTTAGTGTTATCAAAGCTTAGAAATAATAGAACTTTTAACAATGAAGTCTTACGCTTTGATTTAAATTAGTATTTAAGGATTTGATTCTATTGTACAATACCTTAATACGTAGTAATTAAAGTCTGAGATAAGTCTAGTTTATGAAACTCTAATCGCCAAAAACTGAGACGCTACTCACATTTAAGTAATGAATATGATTAACTCGTCATTTGATCGTTTGATAAGGGAAATGGGATAGGGTTTCTCAGAAGCATTTCAGTATCTGGACATTGATTTAACAGATGGATAATTCAGCATATGCTATATGAGCCTATGTACCTACGTAACTCAGTAACCTACAACTTCGAAAGTTAACAATTGTTTTAAATTATCCCACGCATACACACAATGTAACCCCATACAACAGATGTCAAAAGCTCACAAACTGCCAAAACTTTCCACAGCGAAATTAACTGTAGCAAAGTTTTTCTAACTAAGGGTACACGTTAACCCGCAAAAGGAGAACGCAAAAACTATATCCCGTTACCATGACAACGCATGAATAAAGAATTTTGCCAACCATAACGTTATTAACAAGAAGTTGTCGGTCATACCTTAATTGAAGTTATAAAGCATGGTATAAATTGTTTATTATTCTTCTAATTGGTTATAGCTTGATCTGACTTGGTTGCAAATAAAATGATATTATGGTGAGCTTTAAGCTCATTGGAAAATAAATTGCAATTACCTTTTATTGCAGCTTATATTACAACTATTATGAGTATAATTCAAGTCATAATTTTTAATTATGTATTAATGCATGTTTGAGATTTACGTGGTTTTATGAGTATGCCTATATTTTATGATATTCTACAGGAAACAACTACTTATAGAGATTGGTAGCCGTATAACATCATCATAATCTCAGTTAGGTTCCCTCAGTTCCCCATAGATTTTACACATCCAACCTAAAATATAGACAAAAAAAGGAAAATTTGGTATCACGAGTGCTATAACTTCGTCGTCCTTACGCACTATAATTCGATATATTAAATGACAAAAACACATTTCGATAACTATAATTATTATAAAACTTACAGTAATCTTAACATGGTCAGCTTGGCGATAGATTTTCAACTTGAGGGTGGTAGCCAGCGAAGTGGGCACTACAAAGTACGCTACCACCGTGCTATGGTTTCCTCATGATGTTTTCCTTCACCGAAAGCTCAAGCTCATTGTAGGATTCGATCCCGGGACCTTCGTAAGCGCCGTGAGCTGTGTACCGTATCTTCTTCATTTTTTTTAATAATCTAATCCATAAGTAACTTCGGTAAAACAAAACCTGACGCGTCAATTGACAATAATTGACAAACTAATAAAGAATTAATTTATTTCTAACACTGAAGCGAAATCGTAATTTAAATCAATTGATTCACTTCCAAGGTAACTAGCCCAGACTAGTTTCAATATATACAAGCGTTTTGCTAACGACGGACAGACACGAAACCTTCGACTATCATTCGATTTACTTTCCCAATAAGGTGTACTCAACGATGTTGCTGTAAGGCAAAACATCGCCCCTCACAAAATACCACGGCTTTGAACGCATCACCAAGTCACCTTTTTATCCTAAATGACACGTATTACAATGGACTAAGGTTGTAAGTTGAATGTAATAGTGGATTTATTGATGGTGAGGAGTATACGTGCTTTGGAGATCAAGTGTGTTGAAGTGATGGTACGTCTACGAAAAATCGTGTCGGGGGTGACACAATAAGTGAGGGACGGGTTTCTGGTGTTTTAATCGGAAACCGGGTACCTACCACAGTGTTTTAATGTGTAAATATCGTACAAGGTAGACGTAGTTGTGTTTTAGAAATAGCTGGGTGTTTTGTTTCTTCATGCATTTGAAAAGTTATTAGTTTTTTTTTTATTATAACATGTGTACTTTTAAGGCAAAGATTTTCATACGGCATCGTGCCTCTATCCAGATGGATAGTCCGCCTTACTAAAGCATGACATTTAATATCACTCCGCTTGAGGGGCTCCTGAGCAAATCGCTCTCAGTTCGTATTGTGCACGACTGTCATCGCGTCATACTCGCTGTACTGATTAAATAAAAAATGTCAACTTGCGTATTAAAATACTGTCACAACACTTATAAAAACCAAGGAAAAACTAAAAAACTAACCTTACATGTGTAAGTATTGCGATTTCGTCACTTTTAATTACCTAAACTTATTACTTTTAAATACTGTCAATTATGGCTTGCTTATTTCGTGTTCCCATAGAGGCGACTATCCTTCTGGACGTTTTAAATTCTTTGCTTTAAGGTATATTTCGGGTCCAAATTTAAGGGTGGATTTTCTTCCCGCCAATAGGATCGCTTTATGTTCAGCTTAGATTTTGAAGATCTTATTTGAGAGAGAGCACATGCAAGAAGCCAACGATAAAAATCAATTTGTACATTTTTAAACTGTCAATAGTAGTTTTTCAAGCTAATCAGATTTTTTTTGATAACTAAAGACCATTTTTATCCATACAAAGGATATGTCATTTTAACCTAATAATAGAGATATCCAAAGAATTACGGGAGTACACTTATCCTAGTCCTTACTACATACCGAAGTAAACGAAACCGTCTCGTGTACGATAATTCAATGTCACGCAAATGTGAAAAAGATTTTTCATGTGAAAATGTCGAAGGTTAAGGTGCTTTAGAAATTTTCGGTCGCCGACTGTTTCTGGAAAGTTCAATTTATTTTGTTGATAAATGATGGATACATAGTTCGAAGTTTTGAAAATTGTTAGTTTTCATAAAATTATCATTATACAGGTCGTTGTTTTGGTCAGCGACGAGCGACTCAGGGTCGATAATACAAACGATACTGGTGCTAAAAAAATATAAAATAAAATACTTAATTTTTTTTAATAATAAAAATAAAAAATTTAAAATTTTGAAAATCATGTAATAAGCTAAAGTGTAGACATAATACTCAACGGGAGTACGAGGGAGTAAAGGGGTGGGGCGATGGCGGCTTGCGCCTAGCTCTAGTCTGTGCACGTGCCTAGTAACCATACTTTGCAGTAATTTTATTTCAAATTGAATAAGGTATTTCTCAACATATTTACAGTATTTAATGGAATTAAGTCCATTTTTGGGGAATATATATTTTATACTACCGCTCCTGGATCGCTTGTCGCCGACCAAAACAACACCCTGTATTGTAGCTTTAGCTTTATTATAGGTATAGCAAAACATGAAAAGCGTTTAGTGAATTCTAAGTTTGACAAAGAGTTTTTTTTTAAATACAAAGGAAGCTAATTATGTAACTTAATATCTTACAATCATTGCTGAAAATATTGAATAATAATATAATAATTTTAAATGAACCTATTTAAGTTAGGTTTACAGATTAAAGATAAAAAGTATTTAAAATTAAAATTCAAAAAAGGAGCTTCAACCCACAAAATATTCAGACTAATTTACATTTAAAATCGTCGCCTACGTTTTAAATGTAATGTTACCACCAGCAGTCCCGAATTCGAATTTTAAAACTTCAAATAGTGCGCTGAACAAACGAATTGTTGCCTTTATTCTTCAGAGATAAAGTCGTAAGTCCTTTGAACAACCATCGTAGATATTGAGTAGACACTTATGTAGACCAGCCCCCACGGTAACTAACTGCTAATGAATTAGCCTGTCAATAATATCAAAGCAAACGCCAGCTGTCAATTTTCGAGTGACGCCTATCGAAGGGTTACTTCAATCTGAATAGATTTACATGAATCAGCTTTATTGCAAAGTGGTAAAGTTCAAAGTAAATTGAAACTTATCTGAGAATTAGATTCAGTGATTTTTATTTGATTGATTACAAGTGTAATGTGTCAATTGCGTGTACGCCAAATAACATATTTCGGTGTTTATTAATGTAAAAAGTGAGTTGGATTTAATGTTATTTTAGTGACATAACGGCTGTATAACGTGTAATTTATAGCACATTTTGGAAATTAATCTAGGTTTAATATACATCAAGCAAACCTAGTTGTGACAAAGTGAACACGAAAATTAACCGCACTTGTAACACTAAATCATAATACATAGAAGTATCTTGGTACTGATTAATATAGAACAGAACTAGCATGATATTTCAGCATATCTGTGTTTAATGTGATACTTGACTGGCTTTTTTAGGACGGGTGCTTTAGTAATATTATGATGAGAAGTCGGCTATATGTTCTCATGTAGGGACTATATATAGCCTTTGAAACTGTCAAGGTTTTAAATGGTTTTAAAAATTCCACTTATAAAAAGCCTGTATGCCGTGTAAGCCAATTTCTCGGTCGGAGTACTGTGATGCAGCCATAAGCCAGAAAGATGGTTGGGGTAACGATACAATTCGACTCGCTGAAATTATGATATTACATGGTTGTAGTTGTCGTGGATTTTTTCTCCAAAAAGTTTAGGTTAAAAAAAGAATTATGAGCTTTGAATACAAATTGATGTATTTCAAAATATATTGTATTCGTTTATCGCAATGACATGGAATGGGAATTGGTTATTTTCTGCAGTGATATTATCTACTAGTCTAGTAGTAGGTCCTTACTAAATATAGACTTAGCTTGTGTCATAAAAACGAAAGGGTACCTGTCTGTTGCTACGTTTCTGGAAATTGGCAGAAAGCTTATCTTGGTCTATAGTAGTAGGTCCTTCCTTACTAAATATAGACTTAGCTTGTGTCATAAAAACGAAAGGGTACCTGTCTGTTGCTACGTTTCTGGAAATTGGCAGAAAGCTTAAAGCGTCTGTAGTAGTAGGTCCTTACATAATATAGACTTAGCTTGTGTCATAAAAACGAAAGGGTACCGTCTGTTGCTATGTTTCTGGAAATTGGCAGAAAGCTTATCTTGGTCTATAGTAGTAGGTCCTTACATAATTTAGACTTAGCTTGTGTCATAAAAACGAAAGGGTACCGTCTGTTGCTACGTTTCTGGAAATTGGCAGAAAGCTTATCTTGGTCTATAGTAGTAGGTTCTTCTTTACTAAATATAGACTTAGCTTGTGTCATAAAAACGAAAGGGTACCTGTCTGTTGCTACGTTTCTGGAAATTGGCAGAAAACTTATCTTGGTCTATAGTAGTAGGTCCTTACACAATATAGACTTAGCTTGTGTGATCAAAACAAAAGGGTACCGTCTGTTGCTACGTTTCTGGAAATTGGCAGAAAGTTATCTTGGTCTAAGATATACTATATGATGTTTTTTATAGGGACAGAAAACTTTTAAGTTATTATAATTTTCAAAAGATAATACAAGCATAGATAATTAGTCGCTAAATCGTAGAATATGTTAAGCAAATCATGGTATTATAATTAATAATTTATACTACAACATGGTGACAGTACCTTGTGGCGTATGACACAAACGCCACATGTTGCTTGTCCGCGGCCATTTGCATATCAAAGCAATGTCTAACTCTCAATTACGACACAGTTGCCCTACAGCCTAATAAACATATACATACTGCTTTCAATACCTACCTAGAATGTTTCTGGATAATATAATAGTAGCTACACATAGTGAGGTAATGATGTGGCTAAACTATAATTTGCTAATCTTGAACATAGATAAGACTATGCATTATTTTTACTGCTTTGAACTTAAAATATATTATCGCCTGACTTATTTTGTGTAAAAACACATATTGCAGTGGTCAGAGCAATGCATGTGAATTGTGTTATCTCTCACGCTAAGTATAGGCATGAATTGCCTCGGAGTAATTACACTGATAGTATCCTTTAGTTGGCATATAAATATTATAAGTAGCATAAGAAAATTAATGCCTATAATCAGGAAGTTATAAACAACGCTGATAATAAAATCTTGAGAACTGTTCCTGACGCTGAATAGTCAATTATAAAATACTTCATTGCGACTTAGGGTGGCAAGGGCTACTGCCATGATTCATTTAGAGAACATGTTTATAGAGTAGGTAGTCCTAAAAGTAATGTGTAAAAAACTCATACATTGGTACAACACGACTGTTTAAAAAAAACAAAAAGAAACACAAACAATACAAACACCTGGCAAGGTGTTGACAATGAGATATTATGTGCCTTATTGCAAAATATGAAATATCGATGAAAGAAAAATGGAAATTAATATAGGGCAGGAGCCCCGGTTTTGGCCAGTACCCCGGTTGTGGCCACTTGCAATTTTGAAAGTCAATAAATAAGTCTAGCTCGTTTATTGTTTATAGTAAATAAAATCTTTGACGATTATCGCTTTTGACGAGCAACTGTAGTGGCGCCGTAAGTGTATAGGAACTTATTTGTGACACTGTAAAAGCAAAAATAATAATTTCCGTTAATTTCTTAACAAACACCATTAGCGACCCTTGGTAATTCATCGATAAATATCTTGCTCAAATTTTTATTTGTTGCGTGGATTCTTATTGAAGCATACTAAATGAATATCTAGGAACTTGATTATGATATTATTTTGACAGTTAATGTTTTCCCTACCTCGAAACTTAGGTGGAAATAGGTGGCCACAACTGGATCAATAGTGATTTTACACCTTTCATCTTTAAAAATTAATAATAAATAAAATATTTATCTCTCGATACACACTTTTACGAAACCTAAAAGATAAATAAATAAACTACTTTATTAATAAAACTAATCAACACGATACTCATTTTTGAATTAAAGGCGATTTTTTTTTAATAAAAAATCCTTGAAGTGGCCACAACCGGGGCTCTTGCCCTAGATCCTATTCTTCACCTGCCTTAACTATTTATTTATAATTTTATTTGATAAGATGATAACAATACCAGTCAAAGCCTAGACCAATAAGGTACAGAACTGAAGTTATCGATAGATAAAGAACCAGAGTTAAAATTGGAAAATAATTGAACGATTCTTACAAGTTAATACCTTTGCCTGCAAAGTTGTACTGTCCATAAATCTGGAAGCATTCTAACATGCATACAATCCGCATCAAGAGCCGCTGAACCGCTGTGCTGGCTTGGCAAAAGGCCACACACCCTCGCGGTTGAGTTATCTAGTTGTGGACTAAGACTAATGCAGTAAATAGTGCAGACAGGACATTGCTAAAGTAGTTAGGCGACTTGTTAGTAAATTATGCTGCACGTCCCCTAAGCGTTAATGTGGGACGTGGTTCTCATTATAATGTTATTGGGGAAGTAAGAGGTACTGTTACAGAATGAGATAAAAAAATATTTAAAATAGTGGAATTTGTTTCTGGCGTCCGTGTTTCCAAATAAAAAACAAACAAAAATCTTTTCATGGTAAAAAAAAAACGGGTTTTATCAAAAAGCGGCGGGACAAATTTTCATGATCAATGATTTATGGGATTTGTCTCAAATAGCAGAATATCTATTAAAATATCAGAAAATTCACAATTGATTCTGAGGTGGTACGAAGTTCGCACAACACAAGTTGACTTATCTATTTAGTTCTGGTTCTTTTAAAACATTGAATGTGTTAACTTCGTGTCAACATTCTGTATGTGTTTTAGTACAATGACAGTAACTACCTACTGCAGATTTACTGCGTCTTTCATTCAGTAGCGTCACGTGAAAATGAATAGTTTTTCAGTTACAGAGGAACTGGAACAACTATATTTTATTATATTACTAGAAACACCTTAAATTTATACTATTATATTACAGTATGAGGTAAAAAGAAATAACTAACCTAATAAATAAGTGGGATAAGCCTTGAATGGTAATTTTTTGATATATTATGTGAAAAAATGGCCAGTAAAAAACAGCTTTTATAAAATTCAATCGCTTTTGCAGGAATTTACGGTTGACAACTTCTTGCATAATTAATTCTTATTTATTCAAAGAATCCTGTCCAATCTTCCTTTAGTGATCATAAAGATACTGACAAACGATACCCCCAAAAGCGCGGCCATGTGGCTACGTATTAATTCAATTTACCCGCTCCAACTTTCGCATGCAAAAACAAGGTAACAAAAAACTCACACGACAGTTGAAGTGAAGCCCTACCCGGCTCGACAGCGTTCGACTTGGCGAAAGTAATTAATCGCAAGCTCGGCAAACTCGCGAGGCGAACTGTCGCCACGTCACCTCGCATCAGTTGCTCGCCGCGACTCACTCTGCTGGAAAATTGGACCTGCGAGCAGGACTCGACCGAGAACTACAATCACCCAACACACGCTATCGACTCAGAATCAGAAATAGATCAAACGAATCTTGTTATGACTTTTCAGAATAGCTCTAGACCCTTCCATGAAAAGTATTCAACTCATACTTTATGATTCACGGCAATTGAATTTACTACCATAATTTATACCATTGTTGGTCGCAAGTAATAAGAATTAAATAGGAATATATCTCTGTCGGTTTTGTTATTCATATTACATTACCGTATCTTCCTTTTCCAGACGTTTTAAGCGTTGATTATTCAGCGCTATCGCGGCGTACCATCTGGTTTCTTATTGTATGCGAATTGGAGTTTTCCCATTGTAGCAATAAGGTATTTTTTTGGGTGCGGATGTAAGGAAGAAGGTTATAGTGAGGAGACATTATTTTGTCACAATGGTGGGTGCCGCCCACACCACGGGCAGAAGCAGCGCAGTCTTCGGTGATGCACTGCTTTAGGGAACGAATAAATTACCCGTCGGTCCGTTCACAAGACTTACACCGCAGACTGTTTCACAGTATCTTTAAAATAAGATCCCCAAAGAATAGAATCTTAAACAAGAAGTACATAAATAATATAAATTTAAAGGACAAGCTACTGAAAATATTTAAGGCAAGGAAATAGTCATCAAATACTTATAGTTGTGGTATAAAAATACGTTAATAATACTTACATTTTACACAAGTAGTTACAATTTGGATTAGACACGTAGGAATTAGAAATATGGCGCGCACCGTGAGAAGTTCCCTAACCACAATGCTCATGGCGTTTCCACAAACCGCAAAGAGTTGGTAATCTAATACACGAAGCTCAGCGACACTGGCTTTCATGGCCGCAAATCTCGTATTACACGACCGAATATTCTTGAGGAACTTAAAAATAGAGAGTATTGCATAATGAACACTAACGCAGTTGTAATAAGAGGTCCGATGAAACTAATCGATGAACAAAGTATTGTGGGTGCCGGCGGTCGATTCATAGATTGCTTTTTTGTCGAAACTCGGGCGAATAAAAAAGTAGTAACAATCCGCTTCGCTCCGCAACGTAGGTGGCTATCGTATATCGTATACCACAAATTTGCGTGAAACGTTAGCGAGGATTGAAATTGCTAGATTAAAAACGTTTATATTTTCTAGAATTTATGAATCAAAACATTGAGACGTGATCGAATTAGCAAGGTATAAAAACTTTTAATGCCTACAAAAACAGACTTTTGATTTAAAAAGCTTTAATATCAAACATAACCAATTAATATGCATCATAAAACATAACTCAGCATCAAATCCATTTACATAATTAAGTTCTTGTTCTAGTTGTGTCTTCTTATTTTATAACATCATCGTTATTATGTATGAATATCGGATTGACGACTTAGTTGATTTATTGATACCTTCAATATTAGGTTATTTACATAGCCTATTAGAGTTTATAAAAATAGAAAATTCCTGGTCCATATCTAAAGACAACATCGCTTTGCATGAAAAATTCATTAAAAAGGTTAAAATAAATTACTCGAAATTGATTCAAATTCAATCATCTATGAACATTGATGTAAAGCAGAAATATTACTGGAATCATTATTTTTTCAGAAACATTCAAGCCTTTCAAATAACCAAAGCTAATTATAAGTAAACAAACCCTTTCGCCCGAGGAGATAACAAAGACGTGAATTAGCCAAAATTATTTAACCCGTGAATTGGCTTTCAACGACTGTGAACTTCAATCAAGGAGCGAGTTCACAAGAAAAGCCGGGCCCGCTTTAATATGCACCTCACAATAGTAAGGGGTCTGAGTTTTGAAGAGGTAAGTCCTTGTAAGGGTACTTTATCTTGCCGAAGACCCCCTTTTATCGCGTAGGGACGACGCAGACACGATTAGAAGTCTTAATCTTTAAAGGAGGTAGAGCTTGATGGTGGTCACTCATGGAAAAGTTTTTTCTGCTTTCAAGAAAGATTTTATCTTTGTCTTGAGGAAATACATTTGCAAAATCAGCATGAAGAACTTAAACCAATGTACCAAAGACAAGAAGCAAAAATAAGTTGTCTTTAAGATTTATCAAGTAGACTGACATGTGCAACAAAAAAATTGTCCCACTTTGTGCACGTTCGGTTAAACAAATATCAGACGCGTGGTAAGCGATGACATGTTACTGAATTATATTTGTCATAATATGTTTTTCATCTCTCCAAAATGTTTGTAATATTTGCCTTGCATCTGTCAATAGGTACCTCTTATTGAAACATCACCAATGTGCTGAATTTACTAAAGCGCATTGTATTTTGTTCGACGTCGAATTCATTGAATTGCATCGTAAGCTTCAACTTGTCAACCAATGTCTTCGAATAAAATACTTTTCTCGAGAGAGTTCGAAATACATTTCTGTGAACGGTCAATGTAAACTCACACGCTTTTTCACAAATTCACGAGGGTTGATCTGTGTAGCATCTACCACATGCTAATGCAATTGTGCTTCTAAATTACGAAGGGTTGTGTTATCTTTGGGAATTGTTAGAATTCAAATGTTATTTGTATTTATCAGGTTGTAAATTTAAGGGGTGTAACTAAACAAACCTTCTTTGTTTGGTACGTTGAATTATTTATCAGCAGACTTCTGCGCCAATGTTAATTACAAAGCAGTTACCACATAATTCTTAGCTATAATACTTACTTAGGTAATAAGCACTAATGCAATTTTACTAACGGACAATTTGTCATGTAATTTCTTGCATTGACTGTTATTTATCTGCAGTATTTAGTACAGGGAAGTCTATGGTTCATTTATTATCATTGGAATTGCCTTGTAACAAACTTTAATGAACCAGTTTATCAACTGTACTGCGACTATTGCGGGCCACGTGATAAATTTCAAACGCGATACTATATTCCGAATAGATAATGATATAGATATGACAGTCGTATTTTAAACTAATCGTATTAGCTTAGCAAAGTCAGTTATAAATTCTATTAGCAAATTCTAAACTCGTATAAAATCAACTTGCTAATAATAATCTGTTTGAAATTCATGAATACTGATTCAAATCTAGTTGATACTAACTTGGAAAGCCCTATTAATGAAACAAAGTCTAAATGAAACTAAGGAATCTCTATCACAAAAGTGCCCAAGCATTTTGTAAACAAAAAACCAGGAACTCAATTACAATAAGCCGTATTGGCCTCGTTCAATCAAGCGCAATATTGAAATGCTCCAATTTGCATAGTTATTATAAACATGAGATTGGTGATTTTCACTATAAACGTGAAAGAGATAGCAGGTAGATTTACTAGTAGTAGAAAAGGACAGCAAAACAAGCCAACTTATCGATGGGCAATGACAGACAACTCAACGAACCATCCAATTTAGCCAGATCTTTATATCTCCATTTTTATCGAATTATGTATTGAGAGACTGACGAAGGTCTTCGTATTTGTTACGTCCAGATTATGATTTGAAGTTGTGATCGATTATAAAAATAATTGTTTTAATTGAGTGTGAATAACGACCTGTATAATTTTAATTGCAAATAGGCTTAAAACATTTCAACAGTGAAGTAGGTTTTTAGTAACGCTTTAATTGCACACTTTAATAACATTTTATAATAGCCGGTTGTGTATGTAATGGAAAAATGATGATGAATATAATAATACAGTTTTTTCTGTTTGTCTCATGTTACTTTACAAGGGTGGATTTTTTCCATATAATTATCATGCGCCTATGGATGGATCTTCTTCAAAATGCTACAACATCCGGCTGGGCTATTGCGTATCTTTGGTGGTAATCGTAACGAACACCATTAATTATTTCATCCAATGACGCGTACGCGTTATGACGCGACGATGACCATTCGTTACGATTACCAACAAAGTTACGCGGTAGAGCCCCGGGTTGTCATTTTTAATCGACTTAAAAAAAGGAGCTTATCAATTCGACACGTATGTATGTAATATTATTGGAAATGCAATATATTCACATATGATAATCTATTAGGCTTCCAAAAAAATATACAAAATTCAAATGAAGTCATCGAAAGAGCACGACCATTGAAAATATTTCGCTGACTTGAAATCAGTGTCAGATTAGAGTTATTTCATACTTTTTGAATATTTTTTTTTAAATTACTTTTTTTATTTTGTGTTGTTCTATTAAGAAGCACTTTGAAGACAAATAAATGAAATTATTCAACAAAACGATTGCATTATTTTAAATTTGGAGTATCCCAAAGTACATCGTATGAAACCCATCAAGCAGGAATCCTTGTAAAAACGTCGTATCTTGTAGATACGTCAGTATACGCGGTAATACGTGACGGTGGCTCACGAATGCTCAAAGGCCGAACCAAACATTCCGACGGGCGATCGATCGGGATTAGGCTTCTGCTCGACCGACGACCGGACTGAATAAACAATGTGATGAGCTGCTTCACCCTTTTAACGAATCCCTCTGCACTGCACGTAAATCTAGTATTATTTATTTCTTTTCCGCGTCTGTTGTGTCCATTTACGAGTAAATGTTTGGTCTTAATACAGAATTACTTAGCCGTTAATCTCTTTGAGCGGAGATCCGATGTTAAGACCCCGCACCGCCTTGATTACGTGTTTTATTTTGACAGAGAATTTCAACTCTCAACAATTCTCATACGTATAGGTATCTTTTATTCTATATTTTTTTAAACTCAGTAAGTACCATCTTTTTGAATACAGTTATTTTCAACTCCGATTAACTACGGGAAATGACAATGTATCATATTGTTAATCGTCAAATAAACGTAAGTATGCTAAAGCTACCAGCATCCTCTTTGCCTCAGACAGGACTCTGACTAATTACTTCTTTAACAGTGAATCCCTATCGTTGTCTAACTTTGTGCGACATTATGTAGCATAGTTGTGATAATAATTCACTATTCATTCATGAAAAACAGACGTCGTACGTACTATGACTCTTGTCTCTCTTCTACGCTGAGTCACTTACCTGTAAAGAGGAAATACAAATATTAATAAAGTAAATGATAATAAAGAAAACTAAAATGAATAAATTGTAATAGATAAAAAATACGACAGCATAGTAGTTCGCAAGTCAATATAAAAGAACGACAAGATCTCTAGAGCGAAGACCGTACTATCAAAACTATTCAAATGTGTGAGATATCCTAATAGCGGCATTAACTTCATCTTTCCAACCGATCGAGGAATAAGGTCGGGTATGCATTATCGTTGCCCGAGTAAGGAACGACACGGAATAAATAAACGTCTTGGGTATTGCTGCTGGATGAGTCAGTGGCTTTTTTAAAGAATTCGAATATTCAAAGTCAATATTCAAAGCCAATTATTCAACTTAGGCCCTAGTAGGGTACTTATGAAGGTCATAGCTACTGAAGTTACTACTAGTTCGGAAGTCGGCCTTCAACTAAGAAGAACAAGTAAGAATCACAGCAAGGTTACTTTTTTTAAATATTTTTTGACAATCTGACTGTATTGCCTATTTTGTGTATTGGTTATTAAAAAAACTAGTCGATAACTGCAGCTTTTCAATTAACATTTTCAAGATCAAACACAAAATATACTATGAAATATTGTTAAGAAATTATACACAGGTCGTTGTTTTGGTCAGCGACGAGCGACTCAGGGTCGATAATACAAATGATACTGGTGCTAAAAAAATATAAAAAAAATACTTTATTTTTTTTAATAATAAAAATAACAAAATTTAAATTTTGAAAATCATGTAATAAGCTAAAGTGTAGACATAATACTCAACGGGAGTTCGAGTAAGTAGTAACCATACTTTGCGGTAATTTTATTTCAAATTGAATAAGGTATTTCTCGACATATTTACAGTATTTAATGGAATTAAGTCCATATTTGGGGAATATATATTTTGTACTACCGCTCCTGGGTCGCTTGTCGCCGACCAAAACAACACCCTGTATAATGGATGATTATGATAAAGAAATTTAAACTCTTTTGTTAGTCAAACAAAGATAAATTTAAATAATAATATATTGATAAAATCAACTAAGGCTATAGTTTCAAAAGACAACTTTAATTGACGAGGCTCACGATAAGCCTTATCAAACGAAACAATTGTACGCTCGCTTTCAGCTTCCAAACAGTGATTACACCTTCCATTGTCTCTGGATCGTTGTCGGTCGCTTTTTATACCATTTCTTGTAATAGCCCCAGCACTTTGCAATTCAAAAGGCCCCCAGGACTTCGGATAGGTTGGCTTGGCATAGAATAGTTTGTCAAGAATACAGATGAGTGGTCACCTATTTTAATGTATGATTTTTTACCGTGTTATTTTAGGAAATCCATTGCGGAATACTTTGGGTTTCATAGTAATTTGGCCGCTAGATAGCATAAGTAACAAGAAGGGGGGGAGGATACTGTTTACTGGCATGTGGAGTTCTTAGGGTAATTTTAGTTTAATTATATACATGTTATTATATGTTGCATGTAAATGCCTTTATTGTACGTATTTTTTTTTAAAGGTAGGTTTAATAATCTGTAAAGAGCGTGTCTCGCCATCAAACTTAATAGATTGGCGAGTAGTCTATGTTACTCGTATATAAATTTTTGTACTCATCATATATTTTCAATAAAAAAAAAATTAACATCATAAAAATATTCGGGAGCAAACTATAATCATCATCATCATCAGCCTATAATAGAAAGCAGAATGGGAATGGGAAGATACTCCACCACGCATGCCCACTGCATATCGGTGGAAGTAGGCTAGTTGTTGTGAATCTACTATTGGGAGTTTTCAAGCCGCCTAGTAGGCCTCAAACTAGATAAACGACTAACACAATTAAGTAATAACCGGGACAAACGGCTTTACCTGCCTTCCGAAACACGGAAACGCTCGATTTGAAATACCACTAGGCGGTCACCCATCTAGGTACCGACCACGACAGTCGTGGCTTAACTTTGCCGATCGACATGCTACACCACGAGCGCTTCACAAACTATAATGTAACTGTACAAAATACAGATACTTCACATGAGATAAGTACCACAACAATACATCATTGAAGACTTTAAACGTGTCTGTTTGTTCTGGCTTATGTCCGCAACGGTTGGATCGATTTTGACGAAACTTTCACTGGCAGATAGCTCATCTTATAAGAAATAACTTAGGATACTAATATTTTAAATTCCGCGCATACAAACCGTATGCAGGTGTAACCGCGGGGGTCAGCTAGTTTCTATAAATTTTAATTGGATATTTACCTTAAAATAAAACGGTTAGGTTATTATAATAGTAACTTTACAGAAAATTGTTCCGACATAATAATGATAAAAAACATTAAAAATGTTATGCTTACAAAATTGATCTCTTATTTAGGCTATTATCGAATTAGGGCTTCATTATACGAACATATTACTAAGAAGATGTTTTCCAAGAGCCTAGTAAATTGTTATTTGACTTCCTATATCACATTTCTTCTGAGTTTGTAAGTTGAATCTTAGGAATACTTAGCGTGTAGATAGAAGACTTACAAGGTTTTAACAAGCATAAATAATTATTAATGCGAGGAAAACTTTGTTTATCTTTGACTTCACATTGTGGAATACTTAATTATTATCTATCTATATCCTTACTAATCCTAACTTTAATATCCTACTAAATGCGAGATTTTGTGAGTATGACGTATGTTTGTTACACTTTCACGCAAAAACTACTCAACGGATTTGGATGAAATTTGGCACACAAATGTAATATGTTCTGGATTAACACATAGGATACTTTTTATCCCGGAAAAACACACGATCCCTCGGGAATGCGGGTGAAACCGCGCGGGACAGCTAGTAATTCTATATTTCTATAGAGAGAAGATTCTATTATTGCCGTTCATTGTTAGAAAAAGCAATAGAATAATCTTGTTTGAGTAACAGAAGCTAACTGGTTCGTCGCCTGTAAAGATACACAAAAGAAAGCAAACGCAGGCATGTTCACACCACGATTCTTTGCCTGAATACACACCAACATAATTTAAACCGTAACGAATTGTCAAAAGTTTTCTTACAGCCATCGTTGGAAAAGTTTGACCGTTAAATGGAAAAATATGTGTTCATCTATTTAGAAAATATACATAGCGCTCCCGAGGCTCGGCTACATTCATGGCATGTTTATATTCCCATCGCGTGTGATATACCCATACTTTTACGTTAAGGAAGTGAGCTTTAATACTATCGGAATAAGCGTGAGTGTTGCTTACTGGCAATGTTATATAGTTACGCAAAGTTCCGGTAGCCGTTATACCTGTCACAGATTTGAAATACTGGTATTGTTGTTATGTATATTTTTTCTGTAAATAGGCAATCAGTGAGCTTGCTAACATCGGTAATGACGAATTGTTATAGTTGTTTTTTTTTTATTTATTTGTCAATTAAACAAAAAATACAAAGATATCGTGTGTTGACGTTAGTGTAAACTTCTTACTCTAAACAACTACTCGAACTTTGATTCGCTTTATCTTTGATTTGGTAAAGGAAAAAATACGTGTCCAATATTTTTTGATAATCTAACGGACTAATTAAAATTATTATTTTTTTACCTAGGAATCATCCTTATTTAGTTTTTTATTATGTGGGTTGTTTTCATGAAGGTAGCAATGTAGATTTACTTTAAACAAACGTATAAACTCAAAAAAACATTTTTAAAAAACGTTTACATCGTAACTGGCCAAAAATAATAAAAATACTACTTTTATGTTATTATGCTCGTTCAGAATTTTCAGGAAATAAAATGACAAAACTATCAATCAAACGGATCAGTTATGAGTTTAACTTTTTGATGTTTTGTTAGAACACACAAAACTGTTGACGAAAAAAATCGTTTTCAGTGAAAAATTGGAAATACAAAATACGGATAGTTTAGTTTTAGACTATTGTGATCATCAATCTGTTGGCAACATGTCTTACATTTGTAGTTTCATTGTTTATTAGTTTTCCACGTACCTAGAATAAATGCCATTTATTTACTGTTGTTTTACTTTATGCAAAAACTAGCATTCCGCCCCGTGGAGTCGCCCCTCCATCCCCCATGAGAAACATTGTGGTCAATCAGTCGGATTTTCCATTAAAGCCCAGTAGAAAATGTTTTGATTTGGATTGCTTAAGTGGTACCTATAGGCTAGTAAAATATTTTCTAACGCGTTATAAAAAAAAAGATGTAAGATGACGTACAGAATAAATGGCTTATTCCCGTTTGTCTACGTTCCCGTTTGTCAACGGTACATATACTTACCTATAGCGGTGTATCGCGTGCACCAAGTACAGTCAGTATGTTAAGTCTAATTTTAAAGGAATGTAAATATTGGTTTGAAATTAAATAAGTACATATTTAAGATTTTTATAGTGTAGTTTTTATGTATTATGTAAAAATATAATATATTGTGACTAGTAATTATTTAACCTATGCAAAGCAAAATCAACAACATACGTTACTATAATATACAATGGGTAAACGTTGTTTATTCATTCGTAATGATTTTATCTAAGTGTGACTATACAAAAATAAAAATAAAAAAAGTAAAAAAACAATAAAGTCGAAAATTCCAATTTACAACTTTTAACAAAGTAAAATCAACAAGTGCAATAAAATAATTTGGTACACTAAATATAACGTAGGTATATAATTCAACTACACAACACAAAAAAGTAACGGAATAATAGGTAAATAAAATATAAAATAGAAGTTATTTTAACGAAACATTGCAAAATCAACAAATATAATATAACAATTAAACTACTAAAATTAAAAATAAACGTATCACAAAAAAATTACTAAATAATAGAAATTAAAAAACATCAATTAAATAGATAGGTTACATGTATTCTATGTAGTTCTTAGTCATTAATATGGTAGTTCTATAATAAACAAACAAAAATAATATTAAATAAATTCGGCATACAACTTTTTACTCTAACTGTACTTTAACGTGTGCTCAGGTCGTAATATATACAAACATAACCAATGTATATGTACCGTTGACAAACGGGAACGTAGACAAACGGGAATAAGCCGAATAAATGCAACTACACGAAATGATTGAAATATTGTTATCTTTATACTTCTCATTTTAAATAAGTAAATAAATTGTACGTACGGCTTACGTCAATCGGATTGGGAGCACCCAAACTTCGTTCTACGGATTCAAATTCCAACATTACTCAACTGCAGCCAACTGGATCGTAAATCTGAATACATTTAAAAAAAAAAAAAAACAATATTATTATTTTAAAATTTTGTTTTATTATTATTTTGTCGTAATCCCACTTGTTTTTTTTTGTCTAAATGGCCCTATTTTGTTTTATTCCTTTTTTTTGTTTCAATTGGCGCCGATCAAACAGAGCAGAGTTCTAGAGTTCTGCGTTCCGAGTTCTGTATTCCGCGTAGACTGTAAGGGGCCTTTGAAAGTAAAAAAAGTGTATTATGTGCGATCAGTAGCGAATATTGCAGAACTCTAGACTGCTTGCTGTGTGCACTATAGTCAATACGGAATGCAGAACTCGGAGCTCGGAACTCTAGAACTCTCTCTGTGGGATCGGCGCCTTAATGCTCTATTAGGTACCTAAATAAATTTTTGAATGTTGCTTTTCACTTCAAGAAGCTATCTTGCGTGGTTTCGGAAATATTTCATGTTATTAATGGCATTTTTATATTGCTCGTCAGTGTAGTTTAAAAACACCGTTTAAAAATATATTTACACAAAGCCAAATCATGTATTTGCATAAGCATTCCAAGCTCATTGACAGAAACGTAGGAAAGTCATAAGGAAATCCTAATCAAGTATCTTCACTTACTGCTCATTACACCTGTGAGTACTAACTGATATGTAAGGTCAACGCTCCTATCAAGCAAGTTCAAAGACTTGCCGCCGGTCTAAGTGCGCGCGTATCCGCTGCAATTTGTTTTGTATTTTTTCTAGAGAACGTGTGCATAGAGTGTGTTTGATAATTTGTGGTTTGGTATTTTTTTATATTATACAACATATTTATCTTATTATTTTTTTACACATGCTCATACTCGCTTTCGCTACCTGACGTAGTAATGGTGCCGATTCTGTTGTAAATCGCACTAAACTAATTTTAGTCACATCTCATCTCTTTCTTACGAACATGATTGAAAAAGGATAGAACATATTTTAAGTTGTCAAATTCAATCTTTGCCGTCTTATTTTGCGTGTATTTAGGCGTAACCGCGATAGATAGCGATTAAATTTATATTGAAAACAAGCAATGGACTAATTTGACAGGACTAAATTTCTTACATTATTTTCCTATGTTCTTTGTTAGAAAGAGACATAGTGACATTAAAATTAGTTTAGTTGTGAACAACAGAATCAGGGCCAATGTCTCTCTTTCTGTCTATCCGCAAAAGTGCTTATAACCACTGCGCGGATTTAGATATGGTATCCATATTTATCTAAGTATTTTTTGGCAGAGATTTTAAGCTAGGTACGTGGCTAGATGACTGAAAAATACTATTTAGTCAATCATTTACATTATCAAAAAATATTAGACACTTTTGTCAATTAAACAAAAAAGTACGAAATTATCGTGTATTGAAGTTCCGCGTGACGTCACGTTATGGTACAGTTTTTTACTCTAAAGTAACGAGCCCCCACTCCCGAACTTTGACGCGCTTGATCTTTGTTAATTTTTAATGATTTCGTACAATATTTTTTGATAATCTATCTGACGCATTTATTAGTTTTTTTTTTACCCAGGAATCATCCCTAAAGGAAACAGCGCAATAGACTAAAATAACGATGCGGGCAAAGCCATGGGAATAGGCTAGTTTATAACATTAATAAGAATAAGGATTTTAAAGCTATAAAAGGCACCACAAAAACTAACAATTCCGCGATTAGCAAAACTTTGAAAACTTGAAGCGGTCTGCAATCAGCTCTACATTTCGGTCGATGTTCGTTACAAGTTCATCAAAGAGCCCGAACTGGCAGGCCGCAAACCTTGAGATAAGAAAACACATTCCTCATCGAGTATTCGAATTATCTCCACTGTGTTGACACAGTTGCGTTTGGTCATAACTGTCTAAGTAGAGAGCGACAAGCGTTTAATGATTTGGAATTAAAACGAGTTCTACAAAGTATGAAACTAAAAGAATATCATTTTTAATTTCAAAATTATAATTTTCTAATTTAAAAAGTTTATGATCCGTTCAAATTAATCATACAGTAATCTTAAGTATAGGTGGTTAAAAATCTTAAACAGACTACAAAGTACAATAAAAAGTAATAAAATGCTGATCTAATGACAACGGAACCAAATGGGTAGTATACACTTCCAAACAAAATCGATTTTCCAAATCGGTTAATAAATGACAGAGTTCTGAGGTAACAAACATAAAAAAAATAAAAAAAACATACAACCGAACTGAGAACCTACTCCTTTTTTTGAAGTCGGTTAAATAAGCGGGTAGAATTCACTGTCTTATGAGCACAATTACTCAGTTGTCATGACTGAGATGAATGAGCTGTTACCATAAAATTTTTCATAACATCTCGTTTGGCGATAGTAGTAGTAGCAGTAGTATAGCGTTGTGCCTTCAGCATCATTAGTACATATCCCAAGTAGCAAAATTTGGTCCTTTAAGTGTCCTAGGAGCATGTATTTTTTGTCCTATAGAACTCTTGAAAACGCTTATAAAGCTGGATTTGGGCGCAGGTTATAAGATTATTACGCCCTTTAGTCGTTTTGTAACAGTCTGGTAAAGTGCAATACAATTTTATAATTATCTTATTAGGTGCAGTTACAAGATAACATGTCCTATAAAGCTCCGGTAAACGCCATGAATACGCGCGATTAGTGCTCTATAGATCTGGAGAGCGCCGCTACTGGTGTAATTAATCCAACAGTGATCAGCGTAATGCTATTACTGGAGCATTCACTTTTCATTCTTATTGTTACGGTGCCATTCTAGTGTTTCGACAAAAAATATAATATTTTCATTATAATACATTATAATAACTATTAGCATACGTAACTTTTGTCTTTTGACTGTTGTATAAAGAAGGCCTACTCATCTTGCGAAAATAATTTTATTGATAAAGTGTTCGATGATAATAAACATATCTTCATGCCCCTTCACAACTAAACATATTTATTATATCTTCGATATATTTTTATTCGATAATATTAACAAATACTGAGACCGCCATATAGGATCGGATCATGTCCGATTGCTGCATTTATCAAAACCTTTATAAGACTATTTAGTCAAATTTAACTACTACAGGACATACCTACTTCGCCACCATATTGGTTTTAGGGTTGTTTTTAACAAAATGGTCGATTACTCTAGTAATAGCAAATATAGGACACATATTAGTAGAAACTTACATATAAAAATCGCTGGGCATGCTAGTTTGGTGCTAATAATCTATTTGAAGTCACGACTAAAACAAATTAATCCTATAATACCTTTACCTATAGCAGCTACACCGAGGACATTTATAGAAACTCATGTCTTATAGAATAATGAAACAAGACGCTAACAAGAGTAACTAATCTTATTAATTACGCTTATAGGATCAAAAGCCACACTTTGCTTATTAGTTTTATAGCATGCGCCTACAAGATTGTAATAATTACAAGTTCTAGTAACTATCTTATAACATTATCCTGTAAACGTTTATATCTTATGTAATAGGATCTAAAGTACTTGTAGTGCAAATCGTCGTATAAGATGTTGTTGTGAGAACAGTGATCTTACTCAAAGCGTCTATTAGACTCTTAAAAGAGGTTAAGTCTTATAGGTCGATTGCTGTAGGACTATTTTGCTACTTGGGATATTAATAAGTTGCTAATCTAACTACATTCATTGATTTAATTAAGTACTACAAAAGTAAGATACAATAATAAAAAATCGCTAGCTCTTATAACTCGCACAATAAATAATACGGATCCAGTAAACGACCGCCGTATCGGCACAGTTGTAGTATTTATCCAGTGCTGATTTGGACCGACAATGCTGTGTCAACTGAAGGGGTAGATAACCTACGACCGAAACGATACTTATTTGTCAACTAATTATTATTTGACATGTTTCGAATTAAAAATGAAAATACAATAACATTTATTTAAACTAATTGCTACGTTGTTTTTTTTTTATAGTGTACTGAATTCGTGAACTCGGAAAAGGAGCTAATATTTGCGAGCGAGTTCACAACATGTTAAAAAGCAACCTAAAATAAATAGATAAAGGACAATAAAAGATTGGCTGGAATACATATTATAATAATCACTGTAATATTTTAAATGCGATAAATAAATATCCGAACCGATTCCGATGTAATTTTTCACTCGTATTTGAGAGAGAGAAAGAGAGATAGATATAGGCTATTTTTTATACCTCCTGAGAACGTGACATCAAATAGATAGAGAAACAAGTTCTTTGTTTAAAATGTCATTTTTAATACAAGCTTTTTTGAGTGACTTAACTTTTTGTTGACTGTACTTGCGACAAAGTACTCATCGAGACGAATCAAACGAGCCCAAACCCGATGGGGTTATGTGGTTTTATTACGGAGTTCCTATGGCCACCTTCCAGCTTCATCATCAGATCAGCTCCACGTCAATATTGCATTGTCACGCGATTTGCATATTCGCGCAAAATTTCAGCTCAATCGGAAACCGGAAAGTAGGTCAAATTTAACTTAACAAAATTCCATTACAGACAACGGGACAGGTGAAACTAAATAAAAGCTTGTAAAAAATTTAATGAAGGAACATGCATAACAATAATTATAGTCTAACTAATCTAATAAGGAATTATCGAAAAGCCATGTTTTGAAACTGAGTCTCGATTGTATAACCAATCAAGTCAATTTAACTAATGAGTTAGACAACACGCAATACCTGAAAATACGTGCCAGCTGATTGTAAGCTTTATCAATACTGCTTATCAGTGAATCAGAGTGTGGTGATTAAGGAATGTTATCGTTGATTAACCTTATGTTTATTTATGTACTCCCACTCTACTCCTACTCTATTTTCGCTCAGCATAAAAGCATTTGTTTTTTTGATCAACTTTCTGTTTCCAACACACCCTTGACTCACATTTTCTAGGACATTTATGATATATTAAAATAAAGATTCAAATATTTTCAAAAAGAACGAATTGCTAAATTAGCAAATGTGCTTTTCCATTTGCATTTAAATGCATTTTTTTCAAAATTAACTTTTTGGAAAATTTTTGGCCACGTATTGCTTTGTGGAGGCAACCTAATGGATAACGATGGATGTTTTTGTGTAAGCAAAGACAGAAAAGAATTGAGCTGGGTAAAAAAATGTTTAGGAATATCATAACTTTATTACGTCTTGATATTTTCAATGGATACATTACTTTTACTGAAATAAAAATAAAACAGTTAGTGTTATTTATTTTTTAAATTCCTTGGTCAGGTAGCTTTATGTTTATGGACCGACAAACAATGAAATACCGTCTCTAAAAAGAGAATACTGTTCAATGTTACTGGTATGCGCTAACCACAGTTTGCGACCAGTCGCAGTGGTCGATGCTTTATTACAGTCTATTAATAACATCTATTATAAGGACCAGTGGATAGTTACACGTTGCATGAACGTTGAGGAACCGGCTCTTATTGAATACGCCTATATTAGTAATTATATGTACTGAATACCTTAATTGGTTGAGTAAAATGCGGTATTAATATAAATAAATGCCGTGTTTAAAGGTTACAATGATAATTTTCTGAAATAAGAGCTAAGATGTAGCTTTTAACTACAGCATCATATTATTATTGTATATTAATAAAAATACACGTGTAAAAAATAATTTGTTATCTATTAAAGTAAGCCGAGTAAACAAGCTTTTAAGTAGCACGCAAAATAAATCATTATTTAGTTTGATGTAATAAATGAAATTAAAGGGAAAACCAATATACGAATTTCCTGCGTGCGTAGTTTCACATATGGAGAAGGGTCCTAATTCCGTATTTGCTATTACATTAACAATCGAAAAAGCAGGACTTCGGATCAAAACAAAGAACGCCCATCCCATGAACCATTGATTTTGATTTTTACGTGATTAGCAATACGGTGTCAATTAGCTTATGAAATGGGCGTATGCATATCCATCCATAAAATGTATACCGTGGGAACTAAACATCAGTACTGAGGCGGAAAATTTGATTCTTTTCGAGTTTTTTTTACCGTTGTAGAACAATATGTTCGAAATACTGTAAAACTTTCTATTTTGGGTTTACAAAAATAGTTAATCTTAAACAAAAAGTATAAATTCTACAATATGCTAAATGAACTACTATAGTCGTGAATCTACAAAGGTAAAAAAAATAAAAAATCAAATTTCGCGCCTCGGTACTGATGTTTAACCTTAAAAGAGACTTTTTTTAACTTTAATATATTTTTTCTTACATATCCCGAAATCCTAGTAAGAACACCCTTGTTTTCATATAGAAACAATCCGTCAAGAACCCCACTTTCAGCATTCAAAAGGAAAAATGGAAGGCCAAACAAGCGAGCAACGAGTTAGGCCGTAACAAAATTCCAACAAAGGGATGATTAACGATTTTTCCACCCCCCAAAACTCATTCAAGCCGCGTCGATATTGAATCCGTTAGACGGCGTAAAAATGAAAGTTTTCCTGCTTTTCTTTTCCAAACATGTGTGATATACGGTTGTTGTGGTTGGGCAACATTTATCAATTAGCCTTTGTATTGTTAACTTGAGCATTACCGCTGTTATGAAGAATACATATTTTATATACTGTTTTTTTTTTATGTGAATAGGTTGACGAGCAGGCAGACGGGCCTCCTGATGGTAAGTGGTCACCGCCGCCAATGAACATTTGCAATACCAGGGGGATTGCCGATGTGTTGCCGACCTTGTAGAGCAGAGCTCTATTTACGCCTTTTTTAAAGAACTCCATATCGTAGCGCTGAGGGAGAACCGTAACGGGGAGTTCATTCCACATCCTTATGGTCCGCAGTAAGTATGTTTTGTCTAAAAATATTATTTTTGATGAATCATAGATGGCTAACGCTGTCCTGTACATACCTCTAGACAAAATACATTTCGTGGCGTTTGCGTGAATAGAAACGTTACAAAATGTATGAGATTGACATAAGGATACGCTAGAGCCTATAGCGAACTTTGTCTAGGTACTGGTACAAGCGGACATACTTGACTGCTTTTACATAATTACGTTCTTGTTGTGACCTACATGTTTTAGGCTTAAGCTAGGTTGAGTGACTAATAAAAATGAGTCTTTGTTACTTCAATAAAATATACCTTTTATTTTGTAATGTCGAATGCCTGCCATTTTTTCAACTAACAATAACGGCAACTAAGTTTTTTGCACAAACTTTTGTTTTCCAATTTTAAAGTTCCGTATGTATCATTACCAGAAGTGCGGGCGCGTATTCGTGACGTAACTACGGTAGCAGTTTTTCCCTTAGTTAGTTTTGGAGTTGTTCAAAATAAATGACTGCCATTTCAGCCGAAGTGACAAGTGAGCTGAAGTTGATATCGTTAGAAATTTGAAACAAAAAAGTCTCGTCGGTGCCTCTGTCGAGGTCCTTAGGTATTGTTTTAATAGCACGGCATCAACTTTTGTTTCGCAAAGATACTTTTTTTTACAAGAAATAATTACGACTGTAGCGGACGTTTTTGTTCTTTTAAATATTTTTTTTTGGTTCTTTCTCTTGATCGATGGTTTTTTGTTCTAAAGCTTGTCCTCTTATTTTATTCTTTGAATTCTCGATCGGCTCAATAGAGCGTGGGCTAAGTGGCTCATCTGTCGTTCCACTCGCGGTCACATGAGTTCTCGGGTTGCAAATTTATAAAAAGGAAAAATTGGCACAGAATATTAAGTTTCATGGCGTAGAACGAATAAAAATACAGCAGGTGTGCTCAGTTCACCTGGCAAGCATATGTTCAAAGACCGGCGTGAAGTTAGCGGCCAAAAGTTAGCAGCCAATATAATCCGACCAAATTAAGAAGAATCCAATAAAATGCTTTATTTACCTTATTTACCATGGAAAATTGTTTAAAATATAAGGAAATGATAAAAATATTTGAAAAAAGGCCTCACAGGCGTGAAAATATCCTAAATAGACATGAATTCAGAATTAACTAAATACCAAAGTATTTAATAATTTAATCGGTTTCAAGGGTTCAAAGCAAAGAAAATTTTACAAATTACAAAAGACCATATAAAACCTTTGTACTAAATTGAGTTTGAATGATCTCATGAAAGTTTCAGAGCCATAACTCGAACAAAAACAAACGTAATGCCATAATTATACGTTTTCGTTTCTTAAGAATGAGTATAAGACATGAAAAACGTCATGGTGTCACTCTAGAAATTAATTTATTTTAAAGATATATTAGTATACTATGTAAATAATAGCATTCTATGTACTTACCGAGGGGATACATAGGTTTGTTAGCCATCGGCGAAAATAATATCGACAAAAATATCTACATTGAATTTGATGGTAGATTAAACTTTCAAGTCTTGTCGGTGTCACTTCAAATATATATTTAAATGATAGGTACATAAGTCTTCTAAGTAAATAATATCATTCTATGTACTTGCTGAGAGGATATGATAGGTTTGTGTATCAATAGCGTAAATTTTATCGATTAAAATCTTCCGTTGAATTAATGGTAGTTGAACCTCTGAAAACTTGCCGGTGTCACTCCAAATATGTATTTAAATTAAAGGTACATAAGTCTTCTAAGTAAATAAAATCATTCTATGTACTTGCCGAGAGGATATGATAGGTTTGTGAGTCACCGTCGAAAATAATAAAGACAAAAATCTTTCATTTGATATTGATGGTAGATTAACATCTCAAGTCTTGTCAGTGTCACTTCAAATATATATTTAAATTATAGGTACATAAGTCTTCTAAGTAAATAATATCATTCTATGCACTTGCCGAGGGGATATGATAGGTTTGTGAGTCAGCGGTGAATATAATAGAGACAAAAATCTTTCATTTGAATTTGATGGTAGATTAACATCTCAAGTCTTGCCGGTGTCACTCCAAATATGTATTAAAATTATAGATACATAAGTTTGCTAAGTAAATAATATCATTCTATGTACTTGCCGAGGGGATATAATAGGTTTGTGAGTCAGCAGCGTAAATTTTATCGATAAAAATCTTTCCTTTGACATTGATTGTAGATTAACATCTCAAGTCTTGCCGGTGTCACTCCAAATATGTATTAAAATTATAGGTACATAAGTCTTCTAAGTAAATAACATCATTCTATGTACTTGCCGAGAGGATATGATAGGTTTGTAAGTCAGTGGCGAAAATAATAGAGGCAAAAATCTTTCATTTGATATTGATGGTAGATTAACAACTCAAGTCTTGCCGGTGTCACTCCAAATATATATTTAAATTATAGGTACATAAGTCTTCTAAGTAAATAATATCATTCCATGTACTTGCCGAGAGGAAATGATAGGTTTGTGAGTCAGCGGCGAAAATAATAGAGACAAAAATCTTTCATTTGAATTTGATGGTAGATTAACATCTCAAGTCTTGCCGGTGTCACTCCAAATATGTATTAAAATTATAGATACATAAGTTTGCTAAGTAAATAATATCATTCTATGTACTTGCCGAGGGGATATAATAGGTTTGTGAGTCAGCAGCGTAAATTTTATGGATAAAAATCTTTCCTTTGACTTTGATGGTATATTAACATCTCAAGTCTTGCCGGTGTCACTCCAAATATATATTAAAATTATAGGTAGATAAGTCTCCTAAGTAAATAATATCATTCTATGTACTTGCCGAGAGGATATGATAGGTTTGTGAGTCAGCGGCGAAAATAATAGAGACAAAAATCTTTCATTTGAATTTGATGGTAGATTAAAATCTCAAGTCGTGCCGGTGTCACTCCAAATATGTATTTAAATTATAGGTACATAAGTTTGCTAAGTAAATAATATCATTCTATGTACTTGCCAAGGGGATATGATAGGTTTGTGAGTCAGCAGCGTACATTTTATCGATACAAATATTTCCTTTGACTTTGATGATAGATTAACATCTCAAGTCTTGCCGGTGTCACTCCAAATATGTATTAAAATTATAGATACATAAGTTTGCTAAGTAAATAATATCATTCTATGTACTTGCCGAGAGGATATGATAGGTTTGTGAGTCAGCGGCGAAAATAATAGAGACAAAAATCTTTCATTTGAATTTGACGGTAGATTTACATGTCAAGTCTTGCCGGTGTCACTCCAAATATGTATTCAAATTATAGGTACATAAGTCTTCTAAGTAAATAATACCATTCTATATACTTGCCGAGGGGATATGATAGGTTTGTGAGTCAGCGGCGAAAATAAAATAGACAAAATATTTCATTTGAATTTGATGGTAGATTAACATCTCAAGTCTTGCCGGTGTCACTCCAAATATGTATTAAAATTATAGGTACATAAGTCTTCTAAGTAAATAACATCATTCTATGTACTTGCCAAGAGGATATGATAGGTTTGTAAGTCAGCGGCGAAAATAAAATAGACAAAATCTTTCATTTGATATTGATGGTAGATTAACATCTCAAGTCGTGCCGGTGTCACTCCAAATATGTATTTAAATTATAGGTACATAAGTTTGCTAAGTAAATAATATCATTCTATGTAATTGCCGAGGGGATATAATAGGTTTGTGAGTCAGCAGCGTAAATTTTATGGATAAAAATCTTTCCTTTGACTTTGATGGTAGATTAACATCTCAAGTCTTGCCGGTGTCACTCCAAATATATATTAAGATTATAGGTAGATAAGTCTCCTAAGTAAATAATATCATTCTATGTACTTGCCGAGAGGATATGATAGGTTTGTGAGTCAGCGGCCAAAATAATAGAGACAAAAATCTTTTAATTGAATTTGATGGTAGATTAACATCTCTAGTCATGCCGGTGTCACTCCAAATATGTATTTAAATTATAGGTACATAAGTCTTCTAAGTAAATAATATCATTCTATGTACTTGCCGAGAGGATATGATAGGTTTGTGAGTCAGCGGCGAAAATAATA